>PVIJ01008284.1:0-75500 GCA_004024925.1 Scalopus aquaticus
GAGAAGATTCACCAGAGACAGGTTGGGGAGCAGAACAGGCAGACTGACTGAAATACACTGCTGAGGGGAGCAGTGGGCAAGGCAAAAAGTCTGTTGTGCCATGTTAGAAGCTCCCTAGCTGGGGATGGAACTCCTGCTGCAATGGCTTTATAGGCTGAGAGTTAACCCCTTGCACCACCAGGGAGGCCCACCCAGCCCATTCTTGCAGCTGGGTTATCCTCTCCCAGTCACACCACCCTTTGATTTTTCCCACTCCTTCCCTCAGCAGCAACCAACTTTGTTCCAGTTCTTCACAGGAAGGTCCTAGGACTTACTGGGGAATTTCTGAGTCATCCTTTAAGCAAACGTTTGATTTTGTTTTTGTTTTTAATAGTTGTTTTTGGAGAAAAGGTGATCCCAACCTCTCTATGCTGCCATGTTGTGGATGAAGTGCTTCCAGCAAATCTGAACTGTGATAGCAAAGTAACATAAGGAGCAAGCCATCAGCCCCAACAAGCTCCTAAGCAAAGGAAACTTATTTTGTAATGATGAATTATGTCATAAAGAAAATGTGACACTATTCATTAAGCTGTTTAGAACAAAAGACTGTACATCTTATAGCAAAATTTTTATCAAATATGGCTAAGCCTTAAAAGGAAATTACTTTAGAACCTTTGTGTTAGCAAAATGCATCATTCTATAGCTGTATGGTGAAGAATTAACTATTTTTTAATTTAGTACAATAGACGCAAAGTAATCTATTAAAATGTAATTTTGAGTATTTCTTTACACATAATAGGTGCTTTGTACATACTGTTTGTGCAGATTAACAGTATTTTTATTAAAGCATATAGTCATAATATACATATCTCCATGGACTCACATTTCTACTCCCTAGTCTTTCTTCAAATACCAATTAGTGACACTGAGCAACTCTAGTTATTACCATCAAAGTATTTTCAACCTTATGGCCCACACACAACTATCTCTAAATACAAGCACTTCTAAATGATACTCTAAGGCCTCCCTGGTGACACAAGGTTAAGTCTCAGCACTATGAGGCTATCAGCAGCCACTGCAGCATGAGTTAAATCTCCAGGTAAGGAGCTAACCCACATGATGCATTAGACCTCTAGTCTGACTCGTCCACTGCTCCCTTCAGCAGTATATTTCAGTCAGTATACCTGTTCTGTTCCCCACTCCGTCTCTGGTGAGTCCTCTCACCACCCCCCATATATAGCCTACACCCCAGCTCTTGTATGCATAAATAAATCTTTAAAATAAATAAATGACACTAAATATACTGTTTATAAACACTTGCTTTTAGAACTCAGGCATCAGGATAAGAAGATTCACCAATACTTTAATGATATATTATGAAGCCAAAATATTGGGTAATAGCTCAGCTCAACAAATAATGTAAGTATTTTCATATTTAAAATCGGGCCTCCCTGGTGGCTCAGAGGTTAAGCGCTGTGCTATGGAGCTGTTGGCAGCAGTGACGCGAGTTCGAGTGGGGAGACTCCCACATGGCGTGGCAGACCTCTCCTGCCTCGCCCAATGCTCCCCTCAGCAGTGTATTTCCATTGATCTGGCTGTTCTGCTCCCCGGCTGTCTCTGGTGAAACCTCTCACTGCCCCACACCTCAGCCTGTACCCCAGCTTGTATGCATAAATCATCTTTAAGAAAAACTTAAAAAAAAATAAGATGAAATCTTTTTCATTTTTAAAATCTTTAAACAGGGCCTCCCTGGTGGCGCAGCGGTTGAGCACTGCACTGTGGAGCTGTTGGCAGTGCACGATGCGGGTTCGACGCCCAGCCAGGGAGAATCCCACATGGTGCGGCAGACCTCTCCTGCCTCGCCCGCTGCTCCCCTCAGCAGTGTATTTCTGATCTGCCCGTTCTGCTCCCCACTCTGTCTCTGGTGAACCCTCTCGCCGCCCCACACCTCTGGCCTGTACCCCAGCTTGTATAAATAAATCTTAAAAAAAAAATCTTTAAACAAACTGACTTCAAAGTCAAGCAATTTGAAGTTTTTAAACCCTAATCCTAATCAGTAATTTACAGAGTTTCTGAGATTAACTTCTCTAGAGACATTGAGGGGGCTTCCCTGGTGGCACAACAGGTTAAGTCTCAGCCTATGAAGCTGTTCACAGCCATTGCAGTACGAGCTCAATCCCCGGCCAGTGAGATCTCCACATGGCAAAGCAGACCTCTCCTGCCTCACCTGCTGCTGCCCTCAGCAGTGTACTTCAGTCGATGGTCTGTTCTGCTCCCTGCTCTGTCTCTAGTGAATCCTCTTACCACCCCACATCTCTGGCAACACCCTAGTTCTTGTATGCATAAAGACATAAACCTTTAAAAAAAAAAGTTACTAACTTCCAAAGTTATTGTAATATATACATGTAGCTTCAATATTTCTCTAGGAATATGTTCAGTGGGGGAATACCTATACCAAAAATAAACAATAATGCAAAGTCAGGATTCATGGCCAAACATAACTATTTATTTATTTTTTAAATAAACATTTAGTTTCTTCCTTTAAAAAAAAAAACTGGAATTTAAATATTTCCCATCCCATCACATACAAGTCTGTACACATTATTTACATCTCTCATTTAAAACAATTATAGATTTTCTAACATTCAGCATCCTCTTTTAAAATACAATGAAGTAGTTAAACTTTTGATCAATAACTACAATTTGAGTAATCCTGGCACCATTAACAATATAGCGCCTATGTTACATTTCGTAATTTAAGTCATTTCTCCCCTTCCAACTAATTTAATATAGAAATTATCTATCTCTATGAGAGCAGGATCCCTGTCTTTACTCATTCTCTGCAAATTTACACATGATGAGTGCTGCCCCTATTCTTCCATTATCTAGCACTAGCACTGTCTTTCTGCCTTTGTCCTCAGAAATAATTTCTATTCAAACTTTAAATGTTCACATCTTTAATGTATCTTTCAGACTACATCTCATGACACTATTCTGAGATAATTTTAGGTAATAATATATAAGAAAAGTTCAAATAAAAGTGTTCCCCATAAGATTAGTGCTTTTACTGCCCTAGTTATGCATGTACAAAAATAACAAATACAATTTAGTGACTGTAAAAAACTATTTCCCCTAAAAATAGTTATCTCTGCAGGATAATTTAAGGAGAAAGTGTTCTTAAAATAAAAATGCACTAATCTATTTAACAACCAGCATAATTATTTCAGAAACAAAAATGAAAACATGTACAAACTTGTAATGATACTATATAAAAATTAAACATTAATAAAAATTTAACTTATTATCATTAATAATCTGTTTCAGTGACATAATTTAAAGAAAGCTATCAACCAAAACCCAAAAATGTTTGTGTACGCTGCATCTTCCAAAACCAGCTAAAACTAATGCATTTACAGCAGGTATTTCAGAATCACAAAGAAGGCCTGCACAATCACCCTAACTGTTTTGTTTTGAGAGAGACAGATTGAGAGAGAGAGAGAGAGAGAGAGAAAGAGAGAGAGAGAGAGAGAGATGGAGGGAGGGAGGGTGTTTGTGTGTCCTGCATGAGTGTGTGTGTGTGTGTGTGTGTGTGTGTGTGTGTGTGTGTGTGTAGGAAGAGGGGAAGATGGGAAATAGAATCAATAGTAATAAGGAAGGAATTTACCTCCAAGAAGGAGATGGCAGGTAAACACACTGGAAAAGGTCAGTGATTTTATTATCATCTTTAACAACTACAATCCAAAGTCGTCTATTGTTATAGTATTATATGCAGAAAAAGAAACTTGCATCACATTAATAAAACTGAGAGTACTCAATATTTTAATATGTATTTTCTCTCTTTTATCAAAATTTCAATATCAGTTCAGCTACAAATGACAGACATGGAGCAGTTTTATACCTTCAAAATGAATTCTTCTCTATAATTAGCTTCATCATGAAGGCCTTAAAAATTCAAAGTATATGCAGTCAAAATTGTTGCTCTATCTTAAAATTAAACTTTTCCATTAAATCTTGAGATAGCTTTACCTCTGAATATCTCAGAGACAATTAAAATAATTACAGGAATCCTGTGGTCAATAGTGATATTATGACAAAACTCTGTTGTTTAAATTATCTTAGAAGTATACTTAAAGTATAGATCTAGAATAATAGCAGGTTTAAGAGCTGGTATATTCTTTAATATCACAGATAAATTTCAAAATAAGTTGTTTTCCTCTTAGTATGCAGTCACATTTTCAAATTACAAATATACATCTGGTCCCATATCCTTAAAAAAATACTCAAAAGCTTAAAGTTATAGATAATACATGGAATGGTTTTATAATTTTAAGTATCTGTGATATGCATGCTTAAAAGTCAGCATAATTAATAAAATTTGTTTTTATTTTTTCTTTCTATAATGATCTCCAGTCTTTAAATCCAAATTGTTAATGAGTGAAATACGTTTTAAAGAGGAAAAAAAGGATGAAGACAAAGGCTGTTGTTTCCTTAAGCAACCACTATCTTCCATCTTAAATACTAGATCCATTTTTTCTTACTATTCCTTCAAACTAAAACTACCTTAGACTAGACAAGATAGAATTCTGAAATTATCAGAAAAGGGGAAAAATAACATTGAGAAAGACCGATTTTTTAAATTATTATATTTAACTGTAATGTAATTAAATTAAAAAAATAAAATCTATACATCCAAATCATACTATCTGCTTCATAGTAGTGATATCAGGAAACTATTCATTTATTAATTGATGTTATCAATGCTCAAACCATTCTCTTCTGCAAATTTGGAACCTATAGCATATTCGACCTTCTCTAACAGTTCAGTTCTAAGAAAACAGCAAAGTAGAGCTGGCTTGGTGATTGAGACAGGTTGTATTAAACTGCCAAAAGCATTTTTAATGCAAATGAAAGGATGAAATGGGTTTTCTTGCATAGTCATAAACTGATTCTGAAGGCTTCTCTGAAAGCATTAAAACATACTACACTTTTGCAGCATAGATAGAATAAGTTATGCTTCCAAAGGAACGATTCTGAAGATCAATTCATTTGAATGTTTAAGGTATGACATTTCTTTTAAAAGAAAGTCCTATGACTTAATAATTATATCTCACATTATTTACCATATTAGTGGTTATCAAAACCTCTCTTAGAGAGGGTGTAGATAAAGGTATAAATCACAAACAATATGAAAAATGGAGTTTGAAGATTCCATGTAAAATATAAATATCCACATCATTTGTATATTCTAAATGTAAGAGATTGTAGTGCTTTATCTTTCCTGATAAGCCAGGCCAATATTCAGTCTGAGATATGCATCTCTCTCTTCTGAGACATGCCCTCTACCTAATACATTTTATGTCTACCATTTAGAACTTACAAATGACTATACAAAAGTAGAAAGAGATAGCAATCTAAAAATCTTTCAAATTAAGGTAAACTGACCTCTAAAGCCTCTACCAGCTAATACATGCTGTATTTGGTGGTTGCCTTATTACTGTTTTAGTGCAGTCTAATGCCACAGTCTTTGTGGGAAAGCGAATAATTTAATTAAGTCAGCAAATGAAAACCAGTGGCACCATCTACTGCTACTAAAAGATTTTCACTGTTACTAATTTTTCTCTACCATCATTATTCTATCATTTAAAATTATTCCTAAAACTTGCTTCTATCAACATTTAGCCAAGGCATTGTGACAGTAATTCATTGTTAGCTTTCTACTTTATATTTTATAGGATGCTTTTATTAGCAAATGAGAAAACTAACTTCTGCTTTATAACTCTCTATAAAGAGCAAGCATAGATGGACGAAGATCTTTTATCTTGGCTATTTAAAAATTAAAGGTATCTGTAAAGAATCAGACATTTATAACCAAGTCTACTACAAAGCCAAGATTTGATCCTTATTTTATATAGGGCATCTTAATGACATTCATGGGAACCAAATGAATCAAAGCAGCATTTTATTAAGTCAGCTATTTTTCACAAGCTCTGTGTTTTCTACTTGTCATGTAATACCATGTACCGCACCAGGTCTCGCCCTTGGAGAACTTCTCTACTTTGTTCCCATATATACTCACATATCTCCTTATTGCCCAATACTTGTTTAAAGGAAACTGAGCAGGCACCCCAGATTCTGGCACAGTGACAACAAAAGCCTATCTACATACAGTGGGAAAGTACTAAAGATGAACTTAAGAGAAATATTTTTCCATTTTTTACATTGTTCTACTGTATAAGGCTTAAAAGAGCAAGAATAATTTTTTCTCTGTTCTCTTTACACTGGGCTGTTACAACCCATTACTAGGCTAATATGAAGTCAAATATAGTATGGAAGACTTGTGTAATCATGTGCTTCGTTTTCCTATATAGACAGGACCCCAAATCACTTGACATCAAATTTTCTTTTGAGTCACCATAGTGGCTGATATTAGCAATTTGAATACTAAAAGATTTGTTTTAAGAAAATCAGCTAGTTCTCACTGGAACTTATAAGTAAGCATTAACAATGAATGTCCAATGTATTTGCCTCTGCCAGGTTCTCCTGTTCCTTCTACTTTTGGTACTTGTCAAATGATTGCTAGAAATGAAATGGATAAAAAGGCAGTTCCTAGTGATCATTATTGTAATGGCATTAAATTTATCACTACTATATTTGCTAATGAAATCAAATGAAAATGAAGTAAAAAGCTGATATCATTTTTAGATTCTTTTCTACGAAGTGTTTTTAGTCTATACAATTTCAGAGCAAGATTTCTACACTACAAGGGAAAAAATATCCATTTTTACCTGAAGGAATGGATTTACCAGAAATTACAAAATTAATACTGGAAGTCTGAAAAGGCTGTTTCTCAAGAATAAAACTGAAGTGAGAAATGTTCATATTTACTTTAAAAACTAAGTTTCTGAACTTTTTACGTATGAGATTTATTCACTAGAAAGTCAAGGCAAATAAAGTGTGAAAGTTACTACTGAATTAGCACTTTCATTGTTTGATATCACTGCAAAGAAAGATTTCCTTTCACAGTGGAAAAATCAGAAGTCATATGCTTCAAATTGGGCCTATAATAAGTAAAGAAGGTACTGTATCATTTTAAAATGACAGGCAAATACCAGCTCCATTCACTGAATGTAACTGCTGAAAAGTGATCAATTCCCCAAAACAGTCTTTAAATTCCTCATTTAATTTCTATATCCAAAATTAATCTTATTTTTAACTTCTCATGGAAGCTGATTCCTAAAAGGAAGTCAATTAAGACTTTGTTTATAAGTAATTCATTAAAATCTTTGTCATTCTATCCAAGCGTTTTAAGATACGACTTTCTTGAACTGAACTTGATTCACCGTACTTAATCCCATTCCTAACTCCCCAAGCTAATAACACATAAACACACCCCCACCCCCAAATCAAATACAAACACAAACTCCTATCCCTCCTCTTCAGAGAAGAAGGGGACTCTGCAGACTTATGGCTCATTTGGCAATTGCTAAGAAACCTCACAGTTCAGCATCACCTCTGAAGATGGCAAACCTATATATAACCTGAATTTTTACACCTACAGTGCAGTTAACATGTAGAAAGAAGCCAAAATGCAATACATATTACATTTCAACATCCTCAAGTTTCAATATCACAGATATCAAGAGATAGAAAAAAGACCTGCTTGTAGAACTTTAAGAATTTGTTGAACAGAATTATCAATATAAAAAATAATTAAGAAATACTAATTTTTTTTTGTTCTACATGCACAACTTTACAAATGGTGTTTGTTCCATGTAGTAAAAGCTGGAGATCATTGATTTAGGTAAACTATGGCTTTTATCATAGATATTTTAAAACATGCATCAATAAGTGCCCTGGGTAATAATCCTAATAATTATTTCAAGCCCTGTTCAGTTCTATGTCTGTGCTTTGCATCTCAGAAGTGAGCCTGCCAAGGCACTTGAAAACATAAGTCTTTTGGGGACTTCAAAAATCGACCACAATTTATACAACACAGAAACCCCATCCATCAGCATTCTAATTAATAAGCATTTTCTTTCCACACACAATGGTATCACAAATTTCACAAGTAACCAAACCAAGTTAAAAAAATATATATATATATGTACTAAGACAAAATTTACTTGTATCCAATGTATTGAGAATGATTCTTTTATCTTTAGCAACAGAATATGGTTTAAGTTATTCAGATTAAAGGAATAGGAGCCCAAACAAGTCCCCCAAAACCTAAAACAAAACAACTGAGATAAAAAACAAAAATCCAAATTCACTCCACACAGCTTCATTCGAGGAACAATTTGCACAGCTCTGTATCCTTTTATCTGTCCTTTGAGGTGAGTTTTTCAATCAGTTCTTGGAGTGGGGCAAGTTCTCTTCTATCAATAAGGTTGAATTCCTGTGCATGTTAAAGGCAGAAGAAATTGCAAACATGTATTTAATCTATTCCAAAGCATATTTTCATTAACTTCTTTTTAATTAGCTTTTTCATAAAGTCAACATTTTTTTCAAAAACATTTTTTCTATTCCCCAGCTCTTTGTCTTTGGCAAACAACCACTTCTGATACTATAATCTTTTCATCTGTATAGTACTATCAGGATAAATCCCCCTACCTCATGGAATTACAGGAGGGATTAAATGTGATACTGTATGCTAACACTTCACTTCATGTAATCCCTGACACAAAATAAACACTTAGGCACCATTTAAATACAGTCAAAAAAGTCAAATACTATTTAGCAATCAAAAAAGATAAATTCATGCCATTCGCAGCAACATGGATGGAGCTAGAAGGGATCATGCTCAGTGAAATAAGCCAGAAAGAAAGAGAAAAATATCGAATGATTTCACTTATAACAGGAATATAAGGGAACCAAATAAAGTGACATTCAGCAATGGAGTGGGAAAATAAAGGCTCAAGAAGGGGGAGAAAAGAACACAAGGGACTATGGTGATGGTTCACAGGTGAATTGGTGGTGGGTAACCTACAGAGAATACACAATAATGTAAAAATATGAATAATAAGAAAGTAAAATTAAAAAAATATATATAGTCAACCAAGTAGGGACCAAGATACCTAGCATCTCAGGCAAATATCAATATTCTATGTTAACAAAAGAACGGCTATAAACCAACACATCTGCAGTTATCATGAAATATGGTATGAAAATAATATGAATATTGTGGAGTTCACGAATGATTAAAACCTTGTAAAGAACCAATAAGCCTAGATTTAATTTGCCCTTCCTTTAGATGTTCTACCTCCACAATTCTGAAGATCAATTCTGAACAGATTTCCCCTAACCTATAAATTATAAGGCTAATAAATACAGGTTGCCTATATTCTGATCTGATATTGTGCCATGTAGGGTATTTTGAAGTCCCAACTTCATTCATTTATTAGTGTCCATTATGTGCCAAGAACACTGTAAATACTAAAGCATTTGAAGATATTTAACAGCAAGCCTACCCTTAAGATTTGTGGGGTCTGAACAAAGCATACAAATGAATACGTATCATATGACTAAAATGCCAAATTTATATTAAGCCACTATATTGTAAATGTAACAAATTCCATTCTCCTACCCAAATACACTTCCATTGTGACCTTCATAGGAAAACCAATTCAAATTCAAAATTCTTAAGACTCCTCAGTGTTGGGGGCCTCCCAGTGGCGCAGCGGTTGAGCGCTGCACTGTGGAGCTGTTGGCAGCGGTGACATGAGTTCGATGCCCCGCAGGGGAGAATCCCACATGGTGCGGCAGACCTCTCCTGCCTCGCCCGCTGCTCCCCTCAGCAGTGTTCTTCTGATCTGCCTGTTCTGCTCCCCACTCTGTCTCTGGTGAACCCTCTCTCCACCCCACGCTTCTGGCCTGTACCCCAGCTTGTATGTATAAATAAAAAAAATAAATAAAAATTAAAAAAAAATGAAAGAATCACATGTCTCAAAAAAAAAAAAAAAGACTCCTCAGTGTTCTGCCCTGGAAAATAGTGACATAGGTACCTGGCCCTCTCTAATCTTCCAACTCCCAGCTCTATGCTGCACTTCAAGGGGTGGATGTCATGACTGGCTTATAAATATAGGCAATGTCTACACACCCTCACAAAGAACTGCTATCTGGCTTACCCCTTAGTTTAGAGATACACATACCAGAGATATGACTGTCCCTTGAAAGAATGAACCCAAAAGATCCATGCAGACCCTGGAAATATACCTAGTGCCATGTGGGGAGGGAATTCTGAGATCTCAAGGCACCCAACATACACCAGAAAGGGATCTGGATAGGATATGTTCTTGGTTCTATAGATTCCTCACTTTGTGGAGAGGACAGAGCTAAAAGAAATGTTAGAGCAGGACTCTAAATCATGAGGCCCAGAGGAGAGACCCCTCTTAATCAAGGGGTGATACTGTGGACTGCCTTAATTATAGCATACTGAGTGAAATGGGATCAGATGCGATAAATGCCAGATATCAACCCCCTACTATTTGGGAGTTAGGAGATACAGTAAACTTTAATATCATATAGTAAGGTAAAACTAACCTTAGATACCAAGAGTATCCTCTCCTTAACCTCCAAAACCTGAACCTGAGCCATCATATTCTGCCTAAACTAAAGAAAGCACAAATGCAAACTGTAGGATAACGTCAGCTTTGTTTCTGCAGGTATCTGCAGGTGAGATACTATAGTAAAGGAACTGCTCAGAGCAACTTTTTCCAAGTTACAATTGTGAATAGAGAGAAAACAGACACATTTTTCTTTAGTGGAGAGGGGCATGGGGAAGGCAGCTGAAAGTATATCCCCACATATATATAAAAGCAATAGATTCAATCCTTGGATTTCCCCTGCCTACCAACCAACACAACCTCTACTCATTACCCCCCCAAAAGTTGATCAGCTCATCTATTCCACCTCATTTTCAATCTTGCTTGTTACTTCTCCAATTATTATATAGCAGGAAAAGAATATCCTCATTCCTCTTAGTCTGTATCTCTAAGGCCCATTCCCTGAGGATGAGAGAGTGAAGAAAGAGGAGGTCAACAAAGAAATCAGAACAAAGACTAATAGAGCTCTGGAATAACAACACTCTTTAAGACACCTTTCTCCCCTTTTGAAATAATGGACAATCCTTAACTAAACAATTATTCAGAACATGATTTTTAAAAGGAGGGGTAGTCAGGAAAGTATGCTATACAAAGCCCATTTCCAGGACAGAGTACGAAATAACAAAAGATTCAGGGTAGACACGAACTGAGGGTTAAGAGAAGTAGGAGGAGTGCTAAAATGTTTAAGAAACCATATTCATCTGTAGGTGTACCAAACTAGCCAAGTTTTTCATTTAGCCTCTCCATTATAGCCTGTTAACTGAAGCTAATCTAAGACAACACCTCTCAGAGATCTATTTTAGATTTTTATGCTACCAGCTTGGAGAAAAATGTAATATAGAAATAAAAGGTTAGTCCTTATCATCCTAGCAAGTTTGGAAAATCACAAAAACTAGAGAGCTAAAGCAAATTTTATCCAGACAGTATGGATGTGATATTTACCTCAGAACTCTGTGGATTACTATTACTGAGCAAAAAAGAACTCCCAATCCAACTTACCTGAACAAAAAAAATAAAGTGCTTGAAAGATGTGTTGAGATGTGCTTCCTCCTGAAGCTGGATCACAGGATCAAAATGCTGATGATAAATGTGAGCATAAACCCTAAAGAGGCGTTTGAGTATAGTTTTTGCCACAGACATGAAATTCTTTGGGAATGGGACCCCTAGTAAAAAGAAAAACAACCTCTTCTATGAACAAGAAAAGGAACAGGCAATAACAGTTCACTGAGAAACGGCAGCATACATTACCAAGACAAGGCTGAAAAGAAGTACTTACAAATTACTATTTAATATATTTAACTGCACTTTTCAGAAATTCTCATCATGAATGAAAATAAACTTTAAAGTGTCCATGGAATAAGAACTGGTCTTCTTATAGCCCTTATGCCACTGATATACCACTACTTTACTAAAATAAAACAAATAGGGGCCTCCCTGGTGGCACAACGGGTTGAGTCACAGCACTATCAAACTATCCACAGCCCACTGCAGCATGAGTTCGATACCTGGCCAGAGAGCTTCTCACATGGCACAGCAGACCTCTTCTGCCTTTCCCACTGCTCCTCTCAGCAGTGTATTTCAGTCAATCTGCCTGTTCTGCTGCCCACTCTGTCTCTGGTGAATCCTATCACCCCTGCACTTCTTGCCTACACCCCAGTTTGTATGCATAAATAAATAAATCTTTAAAAAATAAAATGAAATGAAACAAATGATGCCTAAATGGTATTAGAGCTAAAACTTAGATCTCCCAATTCCTTAACATCAAGTCTCAAGAAAAAGATCTGCTAGTCACAAATAATGCATTAAACCATGTGCAGTTTTGTTTGAAATGCTTGCAAAAAATATTTCCCCCCCAAAATTAATTTATCCTAAAAATTAACTATTGTCTCTGCTCAATCAAGTTCATTATTTTATGAATGCACTTTTATAGCATTAAACAAATATAAAACTAGACCAATACAAAATTCCACCTTATTTTTTACACTGGTTAAATGATCCAGACTCTCAAAACACAAGCCAAATACTAGTACTACTAATTCAATGTTATCTCATTGCCTACCACCCATTTCAAAATAGCATAAGACACAAGGAAACATAAGACAAACCAAAATGAAAGGACATTATGTAAAATAGTATATCTATATTCTTTAAAATTATTGTCATAAAAGACCAACGAAAAAGACTGAAGTACACATACTCGACATTAAAGGAGGATAAAGAAATATTACAACTGTATGAAAACAAATGTCAAAAAAATTTTTTGAATATTAGGAAGATTTGAATATCTGTAAATTAGATAATAGTATCATATCAGTATTAATTTTGTCTTTATATTTATACTGTTACATTTTCAAAGGAAATACACATTGTACATATGGAAAAAAGATCATACATGCAATTTGTTTTCAAAACAGCTCAAGAAAAAGTCGGTGTGTCTTTGTGTGAAGTGGGGAGAAGGGAGAGAAAGGAAGCAAATGTAGTAAAATACTGGCAAATAAAGAATCTAAAAGATAAAAGAATACACAGGAATGGGGCCTCCCTGGTGGCGCAAGGGGTTAAGTCTCAGCACTATGAAGCTATCAGCAGCCACTACAGCAGTTCGATCCCAGTCAGGGAATGACCTGCATAGTGCAGCAGACCTCTCCTGTCTCACCGGCTTCTCCCCTCAGCAGTGTATTTCAGTAGATCTGCCTTTTCTGCTGGCCACTCTGTCTCTTATGAATCCTCTCACTCCCACATCTCTGGCCTACACCCCAGCTCTTGTATGCATAAATAAATCAACCTTATAAAAAAAAAAAGATAAGGGAGGGTACTTGTTCAAAACCATTATATTTGGGTTGTCGGAAAACTCATGACTTATTTTTTGTTTTTCAAACAAAAAGGCGTCATGTCTTTGCAGACAACCCTATATTTACATAAGTAATGTAGTCCTGCA
Source organism: Scalopus aquaticus (assembly GCA_004024925.1). Taxonomy (NCBI): domain Eukaryota; kingdom Metazoa; phylum Chordata; class Mammalia; order Eulipotyphla; family Talpidae; genus Scalopus; species Scalopus aquaticus. Next base: position 13,516 of record PVIJ01008284.1, read on the forward strand.
AAACAAACCTTTTATTAGAAAGGCTTGAAAGTAAAGCATTTAATAAATGTGTTTAAAACAACTATTTACAGCTGATGTCTAGTCCCCATATCCTTCTTCCAAAAACTAAAATATACTAAAAAAATTATTTATTGTTAGAAAAAAAAACCCTAACTTTTCCAGGAAACACTTTTGTAAGAACTTTGAGAAAGTAAAATCATATGAACTGTGCAGATACGAACAATTTCCACTAAAATATGTCAGCCCGTAAGAACAAATTTAAAAAGTAACAATCAGTTGGTAAGAGGCCAGCCCCTCAACTCTTCTTGTTTTCTTCTTATCTAACTTGATTTCATAGTCTGGAAGATCACCTGTGGTTATAAATTTAAACTCCTCCTTTGCCACAGATATAATGTAAAATTAGATTTAAGACATAAAAAATGACTCTCTTAACAAGAAATGGCTATAACTCTGACAAATGTTATTGGCTGCCTACCTAATAGCTGTTTTTCATAACACAGGTCAGATTTTATTATCCTAGATGCTCTGATTTTCTTACTGCTTAAAATTATAGGGAGGTTAATCTTAATGTTTATGATAAACTTGGTATGAAATAGTCGTGACCCTTTTAAATAAGATTAGAAGCATCTTAATAGGTATAGTAATCTAGTATAGTTGCCAGAATAGAGAGCCTATACATTCTAGAAACACAAAATTAGATGACTCATAATGGATTCCAGTTATACAAAGCAATTTTACCAATTTTTGATGGAAACAGTGTTTCATCATCCAACTGGTCTTGAACCCAAGTCATCAGGTAATCAATATACTTTGGTGCAGAGCACTTAATAGGCTTCTTTATGTTTGTTCCATCTGCCCAATGATATTCATATCTGCATTGGAAAGATTAAAAAGCACACAGATGATCAGTATATACCTGTACATATTTTTATATTTGTGTATTATGAATGTATACAATTTCGTTGATTGTTTTTACAGAACTTATTTAAAAAAGCTACTCCTCCAAATAAAGATTCTTCGCATTTGGCATTTAAATTTATGCTTTTAAATTGCTATTGTAGGGCCTCCCTAGTGGTGCAGCAGTTAAGCGCTACACTGTGAAGCTGTTGGCAGCAGCAACGAGTTCGACGCCCAGAGGGGAGATTCCCACATGGTGCGGCAGACTTCTCCTGCCTCACCTGCTGCTCCCCTCAGCAGTGTATTTACATCAGTCTGCCTGTTCTGCTCCCCACTCCGTCTCTGGTGAACCCTCTCACCACCCCACTCTGGCCTGTACCCCAGCTTGTATGCATAAATAAATAAATCTTAAAAAAAAATGCTATTGTACTATTTTGCATTTATCACAATCCAAATTAAGCAGATTCCATCAAACTCATTTGTTTCTATATTCTCTTCATGTTCAATTTTATTACAGTTTTCCTTCATGTATGATTTGTATTTAAGAATCATACAGTGCCCAGTAGAAAAGTATCTTCCAACTTCTGTGATGATTATCTTTAATTTTTCTGTTGGTTGGTTGTTTTTTTCCTCTCTTAAAAAACATTTCTTCTTATTCTTTTTAACTTGTGAGTTTTAAATTTTCAGTTAGGGGTAGAGACTCACAAAGCAGCTCCAAACTAAGGTGAATGAAGAGAATGATTCAGTTTTTTAGTATATTTGGTTGAGGAACTAAACACGCCTTTAAAGAAAACTGGTAACACACATAAGAGTGCCCTAGAACTTGAGAACTAACAAAAAACACTAGCCAAATAAAGATGCTTACAGGATTTGAATGTTAACATCCCTTTGGGATAATAAGCATTTAATGTGCAACTACCATATGAGAAGTACTTTGTCAAGAACAAGGGACACCAAAATGAAATACACTTTACCTACTTCCAAGGAGAACAGAATAGCAGAGAAGACAGTCTTCTAAATAAGCAAAATTATATGACAAGAATGAAAATGGAGTAAGACACACATCACACAAACAAAATGAACTTTAAAGATAAGGAATGGGGCCTCCCTGTGGCGCAACGGGTTGAGCGCAGTGCTGTGGAGCTGTCAGCGGCTGCGGCACGAGTTCAATGCCCAGCCAGGGAGATTCCCACATGGCGCAGCAGACCTCTCCTGCCTTACCCGCTGCTCCCCTCAGCAGTGTATTTTGGTCGATCTGCCTGTTCTGCCCCCACTCTGTCTCTGGTGAACCCACTCACTGCCCCACACCTCTGGACTGCACCCTAGCTTGTATGCAAAAATAAATAAATCTTTCATTTTTTAAAAAGAATTATTTATTTATGCATACAAGCTGGGGCACAAGCTAGAGGCACAGGGCGGTGAGAGGGCTCACAAGAGACAGAGTGGGGAGCAGAACAGGCAGATCGACAGAAGTACACTGCTGAGGAGAGCAGCGGGGGAGGCAGGAGAGGTCTGCCGGGCCATGTGGGACTCTCCCTGGCCAGTCGTTGAACTCGCATCGCCACTGCCCATAGCTCCACAGCACAGTGCCCAACCGTTGCGCCGCCAGGGAGGCCCAAATAAATCTTTACTAAAAAAAAAAAAAAAAAAAGTAACGAATGAACGTACAACTAAACTCCAAAATATAAAAATTCTAAACTGAATTAGCACTTAGTTTTTTAGTTTCTCAAAAGTTACTTCTGCCACTTAGCTTATCTCTTAGAATCATCTGTTGTTTTTTTCTAACTTTGTCCCAGAGTTTGGGCTGAAAAAAATAATAGATTAGTGGGGGCTAGCAAAGGGACAACAGAAAATATAATGAAATATACTAGAAGGTATTTTTTTTCATGCATTCATAAGTATTTTTGTTTGGACAGAGGAGCATGACCATCAGAAATCATGCTCTAGTGGACAGAAAACTCACAGGGTATTCTAAACAATGAAAATTATCTTGAGGTAGGATAAATAAGGACGCTTTCTATTTATCATAGCTACTTACATGTGAATTCTTTTTTTTATTAATTTATTTTTATTTCTCTATGCATAGAAGAACTGGGGTATAGGCCAGACGTGTGGGGGTGAGAGGATTCACCAGAGATAGAGTGGGGAGCAGAACAGGTGGATCTACTGAAATATACTGGTGAGGGGAACAGCGGGCGAGACAGGAGAGGTCTGCTGTGCCATGTGGGTCAGTTCCCTGGCCAGAGATCGAACTCAGGCCACTCAGGCTGAACTCAGGCCACAGCTGGGATAGCTTGACAGTGCTGAGACAACCCCTTGCCCTACCAGGGAAGCCCCCACATTTCACTTCTAAGTCTAAACAGGATACACCTGAATAAACATTCTGGCAGGATATCTTACAGCTAACCATAGGCAAAAGTGATGACGGACCAGTGGTCTACTTTGAAGGTTACCAACACCAGATTTTCTAGTACATTTTGGCATCCTGTTCCACTATTTAAATAACTTTCACAGTCAAGAGACTCTTCCTAATATAAAACAAAGTGTGACTTAAACCTATTCTTGTTTGATCTTCCTTGGAGACAGAGAGCACAAATGGTAGGCCTTTTTTTTATTTAAAGATTTATTTTTATTTATTTATGCATACAATAACTGGGGTGTAGGCCAGAGGTATGGGGGAGGGAGGTGAGAGGATTTACCAGAGACAGAGTGGGAAGCAGAACAGGTGGATCTACTGATATATACTGCTAAAGGGTGTAGTGGGCAAGACAGGAGAGGTCTGCTGTGCCATGTGGGTTAGCTCCCTGGGCAGGGATCAAATTCATGCTGCAGTGGTTGCCAACGGCTGGATAGTGTAGAGACTTAACCCCCTGCACCACCAGGGAGGCCCACAAATGGTAGACTTTTAACCATCATTCCTCTTCACCTGAAGAAAGGAACTCATCCATGTTTTCTCCCTTATGTTAAGACTTGCCAACATTTTGCTTTCCTCATAGTTATGTCTTTCATTTTATTCATAATTTTCAAATGTTCCATATTCACTTTTAAATGTAAAAATTGAAAGCAGATTATATAGTAAACAAATTCTTAGTATCCTCAAACTTTTTTAAAAGTTGGTATTAAAATACCAACTTTCAATATCCTAAAGCTTTTGAAAAATGAAATTGTATATTGCTATACTTCTAGAGTTTATTAACTATGATAACCTGATCTTTTTCTTTGATAATGTTTTTACTTAAGATGGCTTCATTCTGGGGGCATCCCTCGTGGCCCAAGAGGTTAAGCGCAGAACAATGAAGCAATCAGCAGCCACCACAGCACAAGTTTGATACCCCAGCCAGGGAGAGTCCCACATGGCGCAGCAGACCTCTCTTGCTGCGCCCACTGCTCCCCTCAGCAGTGTACTTCAGTCAATCTGCCTGTTCTGCTCCCCACTCTGTCTCTGGTGAATCCTCTCACCACCCCACACCTCTGGCCTACATCACAGCTTGTATGCATAAATAAATAAATCTTTAAGATGACTTCATTCTGTAACTCTAGTTTACGCCCACTGATTTTTTTCATTCTACCTTTGATGGAGTGTTGTCATTGAAATGTATTTCTGTCATCATGGTTTGAACTTAAAAAGTGCAAACTCCAAAATATTCATCACTTCTTGGTTAATAATAATAAAGAGTGAGAACAAAGCCCTATGAGCCATCACTCAATACCACCTTTGCCAAGTGCCAGTGCTAAAACCTAACAAATGCCTCTCCTTGGTACAATCCTGAGTATCTACTGGTGTGGATGGCAAACCATGACAACTACATCTTCTCAGTGTTAACAGTGGGCAAAAGTTAAGATTCTCAAAAATAGGAAGGAAGACAAGGTGGACAGAAGTAAAGGTGGGAAGAAGGGAGGGAAGGAGGAAAACACAGCTTTAAAGTTACACAGAGAGAGACAAACACAGCTCTCAAATAAAACTACAAGAATCTTTCTTAAAAGGCAGTATTTTAATTTCTAAATGCAAAACTGACCATATAACAACAAAATAAAAACATCTATTTTTAGAAGTGAAACAAATACCTTAAGTCAACACCAATAATACAGGAATTAAGAAGTACTAAAGAAGGCATTTCATTTTAATACGCCCCCTTTTCCTCTAAGAAATCATACCAAAATAACAAGTAACAGAAATGCAAACTCTTTCTTTGATAATTTGAGACATCTGTGTCTCTGAATCACAACACAAGAAAAGGCAATATTTTTTTATACACTTTAGTTCGAAGAGAGTGAAGGTAGACAAAAAAGAAAAAAAAATGCACCAGCAGCTCCAGACCCCAAAATCCAAAGGAGGTATTTATCCAAAGTAATCAAGCCCCCCGAGGCATGAAGATTACAGGACTAAGCATTAAAAAACCAGTAAGGAGGCAGGGGATTTAGAGGCACTGGATTGTAAATAGTGCTCCACTACTCATCTCTGTGGACTAGAAAGAAGCGAAGGTTCAAGCATACCTTTGTGCTTCTAGCAATGCATTCTTAGAACACATATTAAATATTGACTACCAGGGAAGTTCATGAGAAATTCAGCCCCAGATTTTTTACTGGGGGATGGTCTACTAGGCACCTTCTGTAAGACACACACTAAAATTCTAGACTCCCAGAAAGAAAGTGTAAACTATATTGTTTGTACAGACATTAAGGTACACTGAGCAGCTCTTAAGAGTTATAGTGAAATACAAGTTCACAGATGTCATCCTAGGGCTAATCTCATAAGCATGCCTTTCATAAGACAGCAATCAAGTCTTTAATGTTAACTTTTGTCTGCACAAAGGTAATACAGGAAATACTGGCAATAAAGGCAATACTGAGGAAATATTTCAAATCGAAGGTACCTGAAGGGACAGCTCAAATAAATGCAATAAATATCCCAAGATATGATTGTAGGCCAGAAAGGAAAAACTAAAATATTGTTGTATCAACTAAAGAAACATGAAAGGTATCAATGGACTAAAGGAAGTGATCTAGAAGCTCTTTATGCTGGTTATATCTAAGTATACTCTCATTTCTGGAAAAGGCACACTTGAGTATGCAGAGATGAAGGGATACAATGTGCTCAACGGTTCAGAAAGAATTAATGTTTTGTTTTGTTTTTAAGATTTATTTATTTATGCATACAAGCTGGGGTTCAGGCCAGAGGCATGGGGCAGCGAGAGGGTTCACCAGAGACAGAGTGGGGAGCAGAACAGGCAGACTGACGGAAATACACTGCTGAGGGGAGCAACGGGCGAGGTGAGGAGAGGTCTGCCGGGCCATGCGGGAATCTCCAGGCCATGTTGAACTCACGCTGCCACTACTGCTGCCAACAGCTCCACAGCACAGCGCTTAACCACTGAGCCACCAGGGAGGCCCAGAATTAATGTTATTGAGTATATAAAGTGAATAACAAAGCAAATGCAGTAAAATGTTAATAGCTAAGGAATCTGGGTTAAAGGGATATGGGAGGTTTTTTTGCTGTTCTGGTAACTTACGTACACTTAAAATTATTTGAAGTTTCAAAAGTTTGAAATTGTTTGAAAATAAGTCCTTTCAATATGTTTTTTTTTTAATATTTTATTTATTTATACATACAAGCTGGGGTATAGGCCAGAGGCGTGGGGAGGCGAGAGCGTTCACCAGAGACAAAGTGGGGAGCAGAACAGGCAGATCAGAAACACACTGCTGAGGGGAGCAGCAGGCGAGGCAGGAGAGGTCTGCCACACCATGTGGGAATCTCCCCAGCCGGGCATCGAGCTCGCTTCGCGGGCTGCCAACAGCTCCACAGCGCAACGCTTAACTGCTGTGCCACCGGGGAGGCCCCCTTTCAATATGTTTTAAAATGTACCTTTCCAAAAAATTACCTTACGAAATATCAAAGCATGTTACTTTGAAGATCTCTGATGGTGGCAAACTGTCATTCTTTTTAAAAGGACCGGTTTCAAGAAACAGCAAAACTCATTAAAGATTAATCTAAAGGATAAGGTAGGTGTTATTTTGTTCAACATGTGCATTTGGTCAAATGATAAATTATGACAATGAAGTAATAAAGTTGACTCTCTTGTACCTCAATTAAAAATTAAAATATATATACCAAATTTAATTTTATCTATCTCTGATATTTCACCCTGTTTTTCATGGAGTAACTGATCAACATAGGCTTGTGTTTTGTGTTTCCTAGTTTGAGCTGACATTTAAATTTCTTTTGGCATCGCACCAGGAATTGTTATTTTGACTTTGTGTGGCCTTCAGTACCTAGTATAATTCTTTAACTCATTTAATGTTTTTTTATTTTATTTTTATTTCATGTGATTGGTAACAGCCAATAATTTTAATGCCTAAAACCAATTTTCATGAACATGTTTTTCGGGTTTTTTTCATGCTTAAAAATAAAAAACTTCTGTATTAAAAAAAAAAAAAGAGTATCTTGGATAGCTGGTGATCTGGCTCTGAAACGAATTTAAAAGCTATCAAGGGCTGAACTGGTGACGCAACAGGTTAAGCACAGCACCATGAAGCTATCCAGAACCACTGCAGCAGAGTTCAATACCAGGCCAGGGAGCTTCCCACGTGGCATAACAGACCTCTCCTGCCTCACCTACTGCTCCCCTTGGCAGTGTATTTCGGTCCATCTGCCTGTTCTGCTCCCCACTCTGTCTCTGGCCTACACCTCAGCCTGTATGCACAAAATAAATAAATCTTTTTTAAAAAATAAAAATAAAATAAAAAGCTATCAAAAATATTCTGAGCAATGAAGCATTTGTACAAATAAGTGATCAGAAACCTAAGGTCACCATTTACAATAGCAATATTTGCAAGCAATAGCACATTCCAGCAGATTGGTTTGTTGTTTTGCTATTTATACCACATATATACATAATGGTCAGCACTATAAACTCTCTATAGATGTCTAAAAAGTCAGCACTATAAACTCTCTACAGATATTTATAATCAATTAGTCTTATAACAAGAAAATAATACAATATAGCAACTAAGTAAATAAGAGTACAGGTAATAAATTCTAAGAGACCTGGATCTCAACCCTAGTTCTGCCTGTTTATAAATAACAGAATCTCGCACATGTTATCTGGATATATTACCCTGGACCTTTCTTATACTTAAATTTCTCTTTCTGTGAAATGGGGATAACAATAATGTTCTTATCTCATCGGCTTGCTTATGAAATAAAATACAATAAAGCATGACAGGTCCTATACTTAGGAAGCACTAAGTGGTAGCTGCCATTACTATTATCAGTAATAATAATAATAAACCAGTTTCAAAATGTATTAATCCAAGCAACATTTACTGAATTCAAGCTTGGTGGTAGGCAATGTCCTTGCACCAAAAGGGATTTAAAAGAACAAATCTAAAAGGTTTATTAACTAATGTATAAATAGCGTAAGTATAATGTAAAAGAAATATAACCATTAAGACAAAAAATTACACAGAAAGTTCATGGGTAGTCTGAAAAAAATCATAAGGCCTTATAAAGGAAGTACTAGATAGGGGTCTTGAATAGTTCTACTAGATTCACTTTAAAGTTCTTTGCCACAAGTATTTTCACTATGAGAACTTTCACCACAAACATTTTCACCATATAACTAACTGGCCACAAGGCAATTTTGTCAGAAAAAGAAAAAAATCACAAAAGATTAAAAAAAAAAAAAGGATATAATCCAAAAGGACATAATGAAACATGGACAATTAGTAACAAAATAAAAGCGAACTTTTTTTTGCTAAATTTTCTTCATTAAGAAAGGTATGCTGGGACTCCCCAGTGGCGCAGCGCTTAACCGCTCGCTGTGGAGCTGTTGGCAGCGGTGACGTGAGTTCGACGCCCAGCCAGGGAGAATCCCACATGGCAAGGCAGACCTCTCCTGCCTTGCCCACTGCTCCCCTCAGCAATGTGTTTCTGATCTGCCTGTTGTGCTCCCCGCTCTGTCTCTGGCCTGTACCCCAACTTATATATATAAATAAAATAAAATTAATAAATCTTTTTAAAAAAAAAAAAAAAGAAAGGCATGCTGGGGGGCCTCCCTGGAGGCGCAGCAGTTAAGCTCTGCTCTGTGGAGCTGTAGGCAGCAGCGGCGACTAGAGTTCAACACCCGGCCTGGGAGATTCCCACATGGTGCGGCAGACCTTTCCTGCCTTGCCCACTGCTCCCCTCAGCAGTGTAGTTCGGTCAATCTACCTGTTCTGCTCCCCACTCTGTCTCTGGTGAACTCTCTCGCCGCCCCACGCTTCTGGCCTGTACCCCAGCTTGTATGCATAAATAAATAAATCTTACCAAAAAAAAAAAGAAAGAAAGAAAGGTATGCTAGGGCCTCTGCAACGGGTTAAGCGCGGCACTATGAAGCTATCCAGTGCCACTGCAGCACGAGTTCTATTCCCGGCCAAGGAGCTTCCCACATGGCACAGCAGACCTCTCCTGTCTCGCCTGCTGCTCCCCTCAGCAGTGTATTTCAGTCGATCTGCCTGTTCTGCTCCCCACTCTGTCTCTGGTGAATCCTCTCACCACCCCGCACCTCTGGCCTACACCCCAGGCTGTATGCATAAATAAATCTTTTTTTTTTTTTAAAAGAAAGGTATGCCTATTTACAACTGAACTCAGATTAAAGGTAATGTTTTTTTCTAACTATTAGCAATGATGATAGGATCAAGAGATGGGAAGAGAACAAAAATATCCCAAAGAATAACAGAATGAAGTTTTCAGAGCATAAGTAAATTAATACTGTTACTACTTTTGAACATTTCTCAAACATCTCCTGAGTTTTCCTTTATTTTCTGTTTAAGAGGAACTGACAGCCATAATGATGCTTCCATCCAATGCATAAACATGTCTCGGCCACTGAGCTTCAGTGGTTGCTGTGATCTTTGATCATGAGCAGCTCCTGTAAGAGTGTCCAGTGGAGGGGGGAGAGGTGGAGCAGGAGCGGTGCCCACAACTGCAGTGTCTTCCCACTAGCCAGATCCTAGAGGTAGGGAGGTGCAGATTTCTATTTCAAATTGCTTTGAAGTGTTGCTTGTGTGCGTTCTAAATGCCTCTAAGTCCACTGCAAATCGCTACTCTGGGATCAAATAGCTTTTCTCCTGTCTATAGAAATTTAGCAAGGAATTTCCATTAATCTATTTTAGATAGACCAGGAGAGATACACAGCAAAAGAAGAAAAGAAAGGATGAAGGCAAATATAGGGACGATCACAAAGCTCTCTAAGAAATGTGGACGCAGAGTCACTGAGAAATGCTAAGTAGAAAAACTATATGGTCAGAAACTTTATTTTAGTACTGTAAAATAAAATATAAACAAGAATTAATCATGAGAAAGCATGCATTGTTCAAAAAGGAAGAATGATTTCAATATATATAAAATAAAGTAATAATAATAATAAAGAACTAATCATGAACCATGTCTTACTTTGGGCCAGCTGACATCAATGGACAACTTTCCTCTGTACAGAAATCTGTAATGGTTCCATAAAGCATGTTGATCTGATTGAAGAAATCCACAGCTACAAAAAGCAAATTATCAGTTGTAAGTAACACAGAATAATTAAAAGAAAAATTAAATTTTAACTCTAGTCAAGCAAACTCTCAGATAACACTGGTCAACACTGAGATCGTTACTGACACAAAAAGGTCCTAATCTGTAGTATCCTGGTGTGCTGAACATGACTATAACCCTGAAAAGTTTTTATTGGCTCTCGTTTTGAAGATATTTCATATAATACATTTGGTATGTTTCACCGTGTAAATTTATCCAGTAGGACTGCAACAAAATCCTAAATCAGCCTAGAATGAGGTCATATTGCATCTCATTGCATAATACCATCATGCACACATCATCCAGAGTTGATGGCATCATTTTCTGATGCAATGCAATACTACTGCCAGGCGGCTGCTGAAGTAAGTTGATGTCAGCAGTGCACTATAGAAAGCCCTGTCGGAAAGGTTGAGCATTGAAAAGATTTCAGACTTGGTGCGAGACAGTTTAAACTACTGTTCCATAGAACTGTTATTATTTTATCCATTTAGGCACAATATAGAATAGTCATGCCTCCAAAGTGTGTTAATAGTGTGGACAATTTCTATTCTATTTGTGGGAAAGTGACATTTGCCAACCAGAAGAAAAGTATCAGTTCTCAAGTGAAGAAGGCTTATCATCTTGACTTCGGATGCAAGGTTGGTGACCAAGTCAAGCCTTGGGCCCTGAATATATGCTGTGCTACATGTACAACACAGCTTTCACAGTGTTAAATGGCAAAAGACCATCAATGCCATTTGCAGTCCCAATGGTGTGGAGAGAGCCAAGCAACCATATAAAAGTCTGTTACTTCTGCTTGTTTCCTCCTCTTTCCAGTGGAATAACAAAGCAAAAGAAGTCGAGAATAGTCTACCCAAACATTCCGTCTCCACTGAGACCAGTTCCACATGGTGAGGGACTTCCTATTCCACAACCTCCAGCAGAATATTCTCTTGATTCAGCTGATGAGGACAAGGGTGAGCTGACCTGTTCTTCTCCTGTTCCATCAGCATGCAGTGATCCAGATTTTCACTATGGTGCATCATCAACCCCATACAAACTAACACAGGAAGAACTAAATGACTAGTTCGTGATTTGTACTTATTCAAGAATAAGCAGAATTGCTAGAATCAAGACTCCAACAATGGGGCCTCCCTGGTGGCGCAGTGGTTAAGCGCTGCGCTGTGGAGCTGTCGGCAGCAGTGATGCGAGTTCGACGCCCAGCCGGGGAGAATCCCACATGGTGCGGCAGACCTCTCCTGCCTTACCCGCTGCTCCCCTCAGCAGTGTATTTCTGATCTGCCTGTCTACTCTGTCTCTGGTGAACTCTCTCGCTGCCCCACGCCTCTGGCCTGTACCCCAGCTTGTATGTATAAATAAATAAATCTTTTTTTTAAAAAAAAAAAGACTCCAACAATGGAATCTTCTAGAAGAGGTCACAATTACTTGGTATCAAAAGTGCCACCAGCAGTTGGAGCCTTTCTTCAGAAAGGACTCTGGTATTCTGTTCTGATATTCAGGGCCTCATGAATGCCTTAGAAATCACTCATGACCCACAAGAATGGAGACTATTTCTAGACTCTTCGAAACTGAGTCTTAAGGCTGTGCTTTTGCATAATGGAAACCATCTTCCATCTATTCCAGCAGCTCATGCTGTCTACATGAAAGAGACATACGATAACTTAAAGCAGCTACTGAATTCCACTGAGTATAACAAGTACAGCTGGCATATCTGTGGTGATTTGAAGCTACTTCCCTTTTAATGGCAATGCAGCAAGGAGATACAAAATACATGTGTTTCTTATGTGAGTGGGACAGCAGAGCAAGTGAATTGCACTACTTGTGGAAGGAATGGACTCACAGACAAAATGCAGCAGTTGGAGAGAAGAATATCCAGTACCCAGCTCCGGTCAAGGCTCACAAAATCCTGCTACCACCCCTTCACATCAAGCTAGGTTTGATGAAGAATTTCGTGAAAGCCATGGACCGGACCTCGCCAACTTTCCGATACCTGCATGAAAAATTTCCTAGACTCAGCAAAGCAAAGATTAAAGTGGGAGTTTCTGTGGGTCCTCAGATTCGAGTGCTCTTCAAAGATGACCGGTTCAACAACTTGCTGCAGGGTGATGCAAAACAAGCACAGAATGCTTTTCGCCTAGTGTCTACAAACTTTCTTGGGAATGTCAGGGCAGAAAACTACAAGGAACTACTAGAAGACATGCTGATGCAGTATCAGAAACTTGGCTGCAATATGTCTCCAAAGATCCACTTCCTTCATTCCCATCTGGATTTCTTCCCTGAAAACTGTGGTATGGTTGGTTAGTGATGAACATAGCGAACATATTCATCAAGATACCGCATCGATGGAACAAAGATACCAGGAAAAATGGTCCACTACAAGGCTGGCTGACTACAGCTGGACACTCCCCAGAGATGCTCCTGAACAGCTGTGTAAGAGACAAGCGAAGAAATCTAAAAAGTAGTCTAAGACTTGATATTTTACAGGTATTAAGCAGAGGCCTATTACTATTGGCATGCATTTTGTTATGTAAACATCAATTTATTGCAGATTCAAAAAAAAAAAACAAAACTAGAGCCAAAATTAGAATTTGACTGTCATATTCATGTTGAGCACACACAAATTGATAGGAAATGACTGATTTTATTTCAGTAACATGACTTTTGTAAAAATCTGTTTACCAGTGTTACCGGTGTTCTTTTTTGTACAAATAGGTTAAAAGTATACAGAAATCATAATATTTGACTATATGAAAATGAGGAACTTCTGTTTATTAACTGACTCCATTAAGAAAGCAAAAGGCAAGAGAAAAAATATTTGCAACACATAAAACCACTAAAAATCTTCTATTTAAAATATATAAAATATCCTATAGCTCAATAAGAAAAAGACACTATAGAAATATAAGGCAACACTTCACAAAAAAGTTTCCAGATGGTAAAACCACCTTTATATTCCTGGAATAAACTCAACGTGGTCTTACTGTTAGATCAAATTTGCTAATATCTTTATTAGAATTTTTACACATAATTTCATAACCTAGATTATCTAGTTTCCTTTCTTGAAATATTCATTTGGAGTTTATAAAACTAGTGTTTTTTTTACATCCTCTTTCAGAGTATGACAAACACTGGTGTTACTCTTCTTTAAGCGTTTGACGGCAATGGCCTCGTTGGTGGCAAAGGGGTAAAAGACACAGTGCTAGCACCAGCCACTGCATGAATTCAGCCACTGTATGAGTTCGATCCCCAGCCAGGGAGCTAACCCACATGGCACGGCAGACCTCTCCCATCTTACCCGCTGCTCTCCTCAGCAGTGTATTTCAGTAGATCTTCCACCCCACCTTGTCTCCAGTGAATCTTCTCTCTCTCTCTCTCTCTCTCTCTCTCTCTCTCTCTCTCTCTCACACACACACACACACACACACACACACACACACACCCCACACCTCTAGCCTACACCCTAGTTCTTGTATGCATAAATAAATCTTTTTTTTAAAGTGTTTGATGTAACTGTCTATTGTAAGAATTTAGAATTGTTTTTGTAATATTTTTTATTTATTTATGCATACAATAACTGGGGTGTATATCAGAGGTGTGGGGGTGAGAGGATTCACCAGAGACAGAGTGGGGAGCAGAACAGGTGGACTGATTAAAATACACTGCTGAAGGAAGCAGCAGGCGAGACAGGTCTGCTGCGCCATGTGGGTCAGCTCCCTGGTCTGAAGGAACTCAGGTCATCTTGGAGCCTTCATGGTGATAGTGCTGAGGTTAACCCCTAGGCCACCAGGGAGGCCCAAATGCTGTATTTTCAATGCTGAATTATATATTCAGAGGAGATGTTCTAATGCTTCAACTCAAAGTAATTTCTGTCCAGATATAATTGGTAAATATCAGTGACATTCTGTAAGTTCTTAAAGTTTTAGGCATTTCAGGAGTACAGACACTCAGATCTGGCAATTGAGACACAGAGAACACAAACAGGAAATGATGATGTGTTTTTATACTTTTAAGTCAGAATCTCAAGTAGTGCAGAAGATCTATGCTGCTCTTCCTTAGACTTTTTAAATTAGTAAATGAGCTCTCAAAAAGGTACAAAAAAGCCAAAAAAATACAAAAAGAACAAGAATGTACATATATAGGAGATTTATTCTGAATACTGTCTTTGAAATGTCACAGAACTGTCTTAGATGTAAGATGGGTCTCATCAATGAAGCAAACAAGTTACTTCTTTTTTTTAGTAACTAAATTCCTGGTCTAGGAGAATAACTGCAAATACTGTTACAGTAAAGTTTTCAATAAAACTCTTCAGTTTCCTAAATGTCATCAGTAGTGTAAATATTATGATATAATTCAAATTACAATATTACCAGTTATTACAAGGAAAGTACTGTTTTGCTTTTCCTTAATCAAAGTCTAGACATTTAATATATGCTTTCAATTAAATTTCATTTTATTTTCACTAGCTTCATATAAATTTCCCAATTATAAAGCCCTAATAATTTCTTTGCTAATGTTTAAAAGCACTGACTATTAAAGATATCACTTTTATTCCCCAACTTTCTCTGGTTTAATTCCCAAAAATATATTTAATTTTTCTTCCTAGGGGATTGAAGAATATCTCTTAAATGTATTTTACTCATTTTATAAGATGATGATTGAATTGTCCTTTTTATTTAAAAGCAGAATTTAGACAAATAACCCAGTATGCTACTCAAAAAAGAAATTTAGCATAGTGGTTAAAGTGTGTATCTGAAATTCTGTAGCACTATATTTGAGCTCAGGCTCTGACATTTAGTATCTGTATGACCAATGCAAGTTACTAATCTGTCTTATACCCCTGACTATTAAACTGGGATGACAATAATACCTACATCATGAGGTTACAAAGATGAAACAAAATAACCCACATAAAAAGGATAGTAGAGTGTCAGGCACATAATGAGTGTTCTATAATATTAACTGGTATTATTATTTTTATTTTTTCCCACTGATAATGATAAACCTATGCTTTGTATTTATAATACATAATAACAGGACACAAGAATTTCATAAAATTCCAAATACAGAACTACAATAACATAAAAGACTAGATTGAGATATCACTGTACTGTGCTATTAGGTTGTAATTAGGTTCTGAGAGCACACCAACACTCACCTACAGTGTGGCTAGTAAGCCAATTTAGAATCTACTGAGAAAAACAAAGGCTACTTACTGTTCACTGCAACCCACTCATTGAGGTCTTCCCCCTCAGGAAGCATGACAGCCATGCGGAGGTTGCCACTGCCAAGTGTGGCTTCTGCATGCTTTAACAGCTCATACTGGTGAGAACCCTCTGGAATATTCTTCTTTGGTTTAAATGTTTTAGAGGACCGACTACCACTATGAATAGAAAATAAAGAACACTTCAACATCTAAGACACGATTTTCTTTTTTTAAGACATGATTTTCAATAAAATCTATTATACTTTGTTACTGAATAAAACAACAAAGATATGATCCCAAATACCCATAAACAAGAAGCAAATATACCTTAGCCCCCATCAGTATTAGAGCTAAATTGTACTGGCTACATTAAATCGCAGTAATAAAACTGCTGTCACTACTGTGTTTGACACACAAAACTCCTACAATCTTCTCTACATTACCTATTGCAACTCCCAAGTAGAAAATGAACTTTTAGCTTTAATTGATTCAATTCTTCACAATAAACTAACAATTCAGAATTATAGCTGTATTCTATAAAGCAACAATTCTTTGATATTCATAAGTCATTTCATTCCTTTCACCCCATTCTAAGTCTCTGATCTAATATGAATAAACGTTGCCTTTGTTTAAAAAACATAGATACTATTTCATATCAATATACAGAAAAATCTTAGAACAAGAAAGAAAAACTACATGTCCTTCTACCCAACTATAGGAAGCATTAGTACTCTTAATCCAGAATTCAATTTGCAAATAAGTAACTAGACATATAGTTGGTTTGTTCAAATTTTTAAATATGTATATTCATATACACATTTTTATTTTTTAATGAAAACTAGTCTTAGAAATAGGTGTAAGAATTTTTAAGAGATGGGTTCTTCTGTTAATGTTAGCAAATTCTTATCAAATTGTATTATATCCTAGTCATCCCTTCTCAATACTCCTTTTCTCCTCTTCATATGAAAAAGGAATTAGAAAAAGATGGGCAAGTGAAAATCCCTTCAAGTCTGACATTACCACATTCATTCCACCAAAACATTCAGACACTTGAACAGACACAGGAAAAGGTAAATTCCAAGAAGAACAGATAATCAAGAGCTCCTGATCCAAGCTTACCCCCAAGATTTCTCCCTTTTTCCCCCAGATAAAGCAACAGTTCTCAACCATGGCTACATAGTATATATAGTACTGAGGATCCCAAGATAAACTAAGAATCTTAGTTTAAACTTATATAAATTAAGAACAGGTCAACCCAAATAGCCAATTGAAATAACAAGTGACTTTTAACCTCAGATAATGGCGTTCTCATTTAAATGTACACCTCTATCTCTACTCATATTTATAATTAGAGAAAACTAATACTCCTCAACTTTAACACTGACTTAAGACTTTCTCCTTCAGATGTCTCTATCTAAGTGCCAAGGTATCTCTTTAAAAACATTATCAGATGCTGGGGCCTCCCTGGTGGCGCAGCAGTTGAGCGCTGGGCTGTAGAGCTGTCGGCAGCGGAGTTCGACACCCAGCCAGGGAGATTACCACATGGTGTGGCAGACCTCTCCTGCCTCACCCGCTGCTCCCCTCAGCAGTGTATTTCTGATCTGCCTGTTCTGCTCCCCACTCTGTCTCTGGTGAACCCTCTCGCCGCCCCACGCCTCTGGCCTATAGCCCAGCTTGTATGTATAAATAAATAAATCTTATAAAATAAATAAATAATAAAAAATAAAAACATTATCAGATGCTGCTGCAACTCTGCTTAAAACCACTTAGTGTCTTTCCAGTGTACTCAGAGTAAATCCAAAAGTCAAATATTATACACAGTCTGGTTCTGAACCCACACTAGTATGGAAACGCTAAGCCAATTTAATCAGATAATACATTAAACACTAAGTTCTTTCCCACAATCTTAAAAATATAAAAACATAGAAATGATCATTATGCATATGGATTAAAAGCTTATTTTATTTTCCTGCTTCTTCTCACCTTTATCAAAATTTATTTATTTATTTTTAAAGATTTATTTATTTATGCATACAAGCTGGGGTACAGGCCAGAGGCATGGGGCAGTGAGAGGGTTCACCAGAAACAGAGTGGGGAGCAGAACAGGCAGATCGACGGAAATACACTACTGAGGGGAGCATTGGGCAAGGCAGGAGAGGTCTGCTGCGCCATGTGGTAATCTCCCCAGGCGGGCAGCGAACTCGGCGCTGCTGCCGACAGCTCCACAGCGCAGTGCCCAACCACTGCGCCACCAGGGTCGCCCAGTACAAATTCTTATAGTAATACATTTGTCCAAGCATATTTCAAATGGCTTTAAGACATTCAGTGCAAATATTAAAAAAACATTTTCAGTAAAAGAAATCATGCTACCCTCCTACACCACCCTCCTCAGGATAAATCATGATTACCAATATCTTGTGTATCCTCAGAGAGTCTACTAAGTATAAGAATGCTTGTGCCTGTTTTTGTTTTTTGCACAATAGTAGAACACTGTAGTATACTGAATAATATTTTCCACTTATTATATCCATGTTGTGGTATATTAAGATAGAAGTAGATCTACTTTATTCTTTTTACAGATTGAGTAACATTTCCTTGTGCAAATATATCATAAAATAATCAGTTCCCTATTGGATAAACAAAAATTTAGGCAATTTCCAGTCATTTGTTACTACAAACAATGCTGCAATATGCACATATGAAGAATAAATTCCTCAAAGAAAAATTGCTGTACTAAACAGAATGTACATTTTAAAATTTTACATGGTGCTTATTTTTTCCCCCAAATTGCAATAGTTGCACCCTTTCACAGTCCCCTCAATAATGTATGAGTGCAGCTATACATTTTTTCTTCTTTTGGTCTTACGAGGACAGGACTAGATTGCTAATTTGTCTTGTATTGTTCACAAAACCATACATAACTGTACAAGAATTTAAAGCTTTATGATTAGAGTGTGAATGATGTATTACATAGAAGGGGTACTGTATCAATAATTCATAACATTACCCAGAGGTCTTTGCTTATCAAATAAACATTCATCAGGATTCAGGCTTGTTTTTCCCTAACATCTTACTCATATTTAAAGGCAAATCAAATTCTAGAGTGAGACAGGATGGTCTGACAACTAATTAATTAGTCTCTACATCTTTTAAGTTATTTTAGGCATTATTTCAGCTACTTATGAAAATGCTAAAACTTAATCGTTCATCTCACATCATCCTCTCAGCTTCATATATAGGCTACAATTTCCTTTGCCCAGCACTAAATTCATTATTTCATTCAGTTAATAAGTACATAAGACAGATTTCAGGAGAAAGAAAAATAGATCTTAGGAAGTGTCCAAGGTAAAAGTCTGGGTGCTTTCCACGCAATAGCACTAACTCTATTTTCAGAATCCTATATAACATGCTGGACTATTAAAAAGAAAGAAACCAAAACACTGCATATGCACAGCTCAGAATAAACATCAACCTAACAGCTCAGTTGGCAGTAACTTCAAATACACCCATATTTCAACCAAGAAGCATGTAGGGAATTAAAATCTTTCATAACCTTCTATGAATAACTGTCCATTGTCTCTTATGTCTCATTGTTTAGAGCACCTGTAACTTAACCTTAAGTGTTTATTTGTTCTTTTTTAATATGGTTCTTAAGATGAGAAATGATGTCCTCTTCATTTCTGTAATTCCACAGCCTGATATGATATCTGACATATAGCAGAGGAAAGGGAAAAGGATTTGGAGTAAAGAACCTGTTTCAGATCCTGTCTTTGTAAACTTACAGCTGTGAAATCTTGAACAAACTATACAACTTCCCTAAGCTTACAACAAAAAAATGGGGATCATACCACCCTGCCAAAATGGTAGGACCATTTTGACAATTAAATGAGTGATATATTTAAAGCACCTTAGACTTAAAAAATAAAGCACCTTAGTTTTGAGGTAGCAGTTGCAAGCAAGTGCTCAGTATAGGTACTGACAGCCTAAAATTTGTTCAGTGAATGCATTATTTGTATATGCATGCACGTGCACTCACATATCACCAATTCTTACTCTATTCCTGCCTTACTGCATTCAGGCTGCTATAACAAAATACCATAAATTGATGACTTACAAACAACAAAGTATTATTTCTAACAGCTTTGGAGGTTGGCAGTCCAAGATCAGGGTGCCAGCATTGTTAGGCACAGAGTGAAGATTTCTTCTAGGTTGCAGACTTCTAATTCTCACAGTGCCCTTACATGGTACAAGAGGCAGCGGCGCTCTGTTTACACAGGCACTAACTCCAATCATGAGTGTGGAGCCCTCATTACATATTCACCTCTCAAAGATCTTCTCTGTACCATCAAGTTGGGCATTAGGACTTCAACATATGAATTTGCAGAGACAAATTCAACCATAACCATCTTGCCATGCCACTACCAATCCATAAAGGGTTAGCTTAAAACATTTCCTCCTTATTTAGTTTACCTTTTTTCTTTTTTGGAAAAAAAAAATTATCTTATTTATTTATTTATGCATACAAGAGCTGGGGTGTAGACCAGAGACTGGTGGGGGAGGTTTGTGAGGATTCACCAGAGACAGTGGGGAGCAAGACAAGCAGATTGACTGAAACACACTGCTGAGGGGAGCAGCAGGGGAAACAGAAAAAGTCTGCCCTGCCATGTGGGTTAGCTCCCTGGCTAGGGATCTAACTCGTGCTGCAGATAGCTTGATAGTGCCGAGTCTTAACTTCTCCTGTGCCACCACGGAGGCCCTAGTTTACATTTTTCTTTTTCTAAAAGATTTATTTATTTATGCATATAAGCTGGGGTACGGGCCAGAGGCGTGGGGCAGCGAGAGGGTTCACCAGAGACAGAGTGGGGAGCAGAACAGGCAGATCGACGGAAATACACTGCTGAGGGGAGCAGTGGGCGAGGCTGGAGAGGTCTGCCACGCCATGTGGGAATCTCCCTGGCCTGGCGTCGAACTCACATCACCGCTACCAACAGCATCACAGTGCAGCGCCTAGAGGCTGCGCCACCAGAAAGGCCCCCCTAGTTTACATTTTTCTTTCTCTCTCTTACTAAACTGTGATTTATTCAAGAATATGGATCAATAAATCCAAAAGACTGTAATACAGCAAGAGATGCAAGAGATGGATTGGGCATTTTCAAACAGATACCAAAATTTCATTTTCAATCTTAGGTCTTTATATTCTTACCCTACTTAAGTCTTAGCTAAAAAATAGGTCAATCAAAGCAACACGCCTCAGCAACACAATTCTAAGAAAACTCACTCTTCCCATTGCGGGAGGGAAAAGAAAGAGAGAAGGTAGTTTATATATACATGTATTTTTTAAAAGATATATTTATTTATGCATACATGAGCTGGGGTGTAGGCCAGAGATGGGGGTGGGGGGAGAGGATTCACCAGAGACAGAGCGGGGAGCAGAACAGGCAGATCTACTGAAGTACACTGCTGAGGGGAGCAGTGGGCAAGACAGCCGAGGTTTGCTGCACCATGTGGAAAGGAAGCTCCCTGCCTGGAGATCGAACTCATGCTGCAATGGCTGCACATAGCTTCCTAGTGCTGAGACTTAACCCCTAGCGCCACCAGGGAGGCCCAGTTTTTAATATTTTTAATATGTAATTAACTGCAGTTTCCTCCCACCCTTTAAAGTAATTTAACCATACTTTAAAACTAGTATATACGTCCTTGCAGTAAAAGGATTATTTTTTTCCCCCCAAAGCAAATGGGCATAATTTCCCATGCATTTAATCCAAACCCACAGCCTATTATAAAGGGTACAATAAAAGATCAAATCTGCAGCTTTGGCAGCAATGGAATAATCTTTACATCAGATACACATCTCAAATTAGCACTAGGTCAAAGATTCACCTACAATTCCTACAGCACAACATCTGCCTATAAATATTAAGCAGTAACACAATAGTTATTGAATGGAATCAGTGACACAGCAGTTTTGAGTTCTAAGTGTTATGAAGTTAAATTCTTACATTAAAGAAGACTGACTAGAGGAAAAAAAGTTAGAATCAGATGGAGCCTCCCTCTCCTTATCACATAACGTTTTTTCCCCTTTGCCCTTTTATTTTTTATTGATGATCAGCTAGCTTTTCATATAATTTATTTTTTCCCATCTTTATTTTTACAAATTTTAAATCTGTTTTTTAAAATTTATTTTTAACTGAGACAATACTGTGGTACCCCCTTCAGGTATTCCCACCACAGTGCATCTACCACCAACTCACCCACAGTCCACTACCACAGACCACTGTGCTTCCTTTCCTTTGTTTTTTCCCCTCCCTCATTCCTACCTACCCCCTTGGTGTATCAGTTCTGTAGTAAGCTATCAAGGGTTAGTTTTTAAGCTTGTCTTTATCTGACCATTAATTTACTTACTTTATATTCCACATCAGTGACACTACATGTATTTGTCTTTCTCCTTCTCATTTAGTTAACACTATCCTTTCAAGGGCCATCCATGTTGCCACAAATCTCATACCATTTTAACTGAATTTTTCTTTTCATCAAAGGTCTAGTCATCTGGAGAATTAACTCAGGATTATTTTTCTTAGGTACCTTCTCTGATAACCTAAGCTGGGTTAAGGATGTTTGCTCTAACACACATTTCACTATGACATGTCTCTATTTTACATGCATCATGAGCTTCTCAAAGGCAAGGACATAAAGTCATTATACCATCTTCACACAACTTAACCCAAGACCTAAGTTAGGACAGATTTTCAAATAAATGTTTTTGAGCAAAACTGATAAAGGACTCCAGGATAATGAAAAGGTAAGGTAAGAGCAAATATTGACATTTGTTAAGTTTATATTCTCAACTTACTTAAGTAGGCCCAGTCATAGTAGATAAAAGTAGCATAGTACATACTCTACATAGGTGCTTCAACTAACTTTAGTAGCACAATTAAACAAATGGAATTAGTCAAGCGCAAAATTTCAGTACAAAGCTGTGAAAAAAGATTTACTATGACACTAACAGTTTAAATTTCAGGGATCCTCAAAAGCAGGGTCCCTCCAAGGTGCTGGAAGGAGTGTTTCCATGATCATATATTTTCATAAAAATTATAAAATTAGCTAACTGCAAAAGCTAAGACTACTTGCTTTTCCAACACACTCCTTGGTTAATGTGGTATTCTGGGTAACAAGTAAAAGGGAAACTAAGTTGGGGATATATTTAATTTAGGTTTCACAGGATTTATGTAGTTTGCAATTCCATTTATGATTAGATCATTGCTATTAATAGTCGGGGTACAGGAATGACTTCAAGGAGTAGTCCTACCAGTCAAGTACTGCCTTATAGAATATTATTTACACTAAAGAACAGAGTCATCTAGATATGAGCTCCCTAGTGTATTGACATAGCTGTAGGAACAGTGTACTTCACATATGGAGGAAATTTAGTATTTTCTCCATATTTGCTATAGTCTTAAATTTTACATGACATTTAAATGAACTGTGAATCAAACTTTTCTAAGCAATCAGTAATAATAAATACGTTCTGATCAAAGATTATTTTTTCATCTATACTAGAAGAAAAAATAATCTTTCTATTCTCTCTATAGACAATTGGCACCCTATTTTTTTTGTCATCCTATTTTTGAAATTGCTTACCTAAGAAGTGATCAAAAAGTATGCTACCAAACACAATATAAGGAAAATATATATGTGTATATATGATATATATGTGTGTAGATATGATATAGATCATATATATGTACATTATCTAGAGGCATATTTGCCGAGCTGAGGAAAAAACAGTGAACTAATTCTATAACTTACAGTTCAGAAAGAGAAAAAATATTGTTAAATAATAATTATAAACAATTACAAATGTGAATGACAACCAGGGCACCTAACCTCCTTGAGGGTTATTAAAGAAAAAAAATTCACTGGCACTTGTTAAAGATGATAAAGCAGAATTTATTCAGGAACATTACAGAAGTATAAGGACGACTGCAATGGGATTTTACAGTAAGGAGCCTGGGCTCAACTCCAAATACAGCAAGTGTAAATTTATAGACAAGGAGGGCCATTGGAAGGAAAATTTCTGACAAGGAACATCATGGGTAAGGGGAGTAAGGGAGAGAAGTTTCTGCCTTAAACTGACCTTACAGGATTCTCACTAAAGACAGAGTGGGTAATCAGACAAGACCTGGGAGATGGTAGAGAATGAGGAAACTGATCAGATATTACGGGAATCAGACAAAGGAGGGTGGGGGATTCTGGTTACACTGACTCAGGCAGGGTTTTTGCTAAAACTAGATTTTACAAGGAAGTGCACAGATGGGCCTAAGGAGAAGATTCAAGAGCCTGACCAAAAAGTTTGACTGCCTTTGCGTAAATTTAAAAAGGCTCCATTTTCCCTGAATCACCCTCAGCAGTGTATTTCAGAAGATCCGCCTATTCTGCTCCCCCCTGTCTCTAGTGAATCCTCTCATCCCCCGCACCTCTGGCCTATACCCCAGTTACTGTATGCATATATTAAAAAAAAAAAAATCTTTAAATAAAAAAAAAAGCTAAGATGCCTCTACCACCAATAGTTAACACCAGACAATACAGCCATGATACCTTACAAATATGTTCCCCACTAAAGCAAAAACCAAAATCAATACAGTCTAGACACGGTTTCCTCATGTCTAGAATTGTACTTTCCAGTATAGTTTGGCTCTATCTATAACTTGAAAAGATTTTTTAAATTTTGGCTCTTGATAGCTTAACATTTCACAAATGAAAAACCAACAAGGTTGACAAAGGATTGATGAAAGGGTTGAACAGCCTGGCCCAAAAGACCCCCTTGGGAGGCCTTAACAACAGGTTGGTGACACAAGCACCAGTCTTCAAAAACAATGCTGAGCTCAGGTTGAAAGACCGTCAATTTTGACAAATGGGTTTGTAGTTCACTGACTCAAAAGTACAATTTCTCCAAAGGTTCAAAATAAGAGAACCGGTTGAATATTTGGCAAGGTGGGACGAAAGGCTAGGGAGAATAGAGCCAAGGATACATGAGTAGCAGCATAACCACAGGGAGTTTTAAATAAAGAACTATGTTAATAGTTAAAGCTAATACTAAAGGGCACTAGCAACCAAACAGATTCTCTAAAGAGCGCGGGACAGTCATGCTGCTGGCTCCTGTTTGAAACATGATCTCAGTACTGAGAAGTTGCCATAAAAGACTTTCATTCCCACTGCTTCTACTTTTTTTTTTAAGATTTTTTTTAAATTTATGCATATAAGCTGGGGTACAGGCCAGAGGCGTGGGGCGGCGAGAGAGCTCACCAAAGACAGTGGGGAAAAGAACAGGCAGATTGATGGAAACACACTGCTGAGGGGAGCAGCGGCCAAGGCAGGAGAGGTCTGCCGTGCCACGTGGGAATCTCCCAGGCTGGGCGTTGAACTCGTGTCACCGCTACCGACAGCTCCACAGCGCAGCACCCAACCGCTGCACCATCACGGAGGCCCCCCACTGCTTCTACTTAATGAGTCTATGTTAATATTGAATGCTACAAAACTGTTTTAAGTTACACCATTAGCAATTTCTACAAAGAAATACACAAAAATATTCTTTCTAATACCCAATACTACAACTTCTGAACTATTCACATCAAATTTCAATTTGAGAACAAAAGGATTTAAGCAGAATGGTAAAACAATAGCAGTAATAAAAGAAAAATCCTTTACTTACAAAATACCTTTACTTATAAACAACAGTAACTGTAAGTTTAGTTGGCTATGAAGTACTGAAGACTATTACCCAAATAATGTTTACCATCAAACTCCTGTTTTAAACTCTAATCTCAGAAAATCTAAGTAGCACTGATATATTTCATAATAAACCCACAAAAATTGGGTATATTTAAGTAATCAGAAATGACAGATACATGTATTAAAAACTACTAACAGGCAGCTGTCCTGCCCACCTGTGACCATGTGGGTGTTTCTTCTTACCGACCTTCTCCCTTTGCAAAACAGCTGAGGCAGCTCTCCTCCCAAGGTTGCGCCTGTGCAGATGTCTTTAACAAACCTGTCCCTTTCAGGGGCAGCTCCTCCTGCCCACTTGTGTCTGTGCAAGTGTCCTTTTCTTCCCTCCCCTTTTTATAATAAATCTCCCCTTCTGGATTAAAAACAAAACAAAAAACCACCAATACCAGCTACCAGCTAACAATTTCAATGCTGAGATACCAACAGTGAATTAGAAATCACTGCTACACATAACTACATAAATTGATTGAGCTAGGCCTTTTATATTCAGTATCTCTAGTCCTCCTGACAATTCTGAGGTACTAGTTCTAAATACAGGATTCACAGGTAAATATTAGATTACTGTCAAACTCATACCATACACAATGGGGTCTCAGGTTGCTTTCATCCTTATTGGCCCATACATGTTAAGGAGAATGGTGACTAGAAGACAGCCAGGGCTTGAGCCTCAAGGAGGATGGTTCGGTAGGGTTAGGAAAATAAAAATACAGAGGACTGAGCAATGAAATACACTCAGGAATCTGGGAGCCAGATTTTTCATTAACAAAGAAAAGAAGTGAAAAATATATTAGGGAAAAAAGCTATAATGAACTTTGTGCTATTGCCTCAGCAGTGCAAGTACTGGTGTGAACTCATTCATTATATACAGATACAGAAAAAAGTATATGGATGAGTATATATATTCTAGATTTGTCCAAAGAGAATGACTGGAAGCAACAAAACATCTATAGAAATGAGCACACCTGGGGCCTCCCTGGTGGTGCAAGGGATTAAGTCTCAGACTCTGAAGCTACTGGCAGTAGCTGGATCCCCAGCCAGGAAGCTTCCCACCTGGCGCAGCAGACCTCTCCTGTCTGGCCCACTGCTCCCCTCAACAGTGTATTCAGTCAGTCTGACTGTTCTGCTCCCCACTGTCTCTGGTGAATCCTCTCATCACCCATGTCTCTGGCTTACACCCCAACTCTTGTATACATAAATAAATCAATCTTAAAAAAAACAGAAAAAAAAAAAAAAGAAATGAGCACATCTAACACCTAAATTTTGGTTTCTAAATACTATTCTCCACTGGCTAGAAATGGCCAATTCCAGGGTGGGAGCAGCGATAGCATAAGATAAGCCTGGAAAATCTAGCAGTGCCAGAAAGTAAAATACTACTCAGGGAAAGATAAAACACAGAAGCCAGCCTAGATAGAGGCTCCACTAGACAAAACTGAGACAGTTTGAGCACTAAAATAAGTAATGGTTGTTACAGATAGTAACTTTAAATAGGAGTCATATAAATGAGTGAATGAATGAATGAATACCTGGGAAAAGAGTCAGTTCTTACAGTAAAATATCAAACAGTAAAAGTAAAACAATGATGGAATTAGAATACTGGCAACCATCATAGGAATTTAGGTAAAAAACACCAACAGAGACTGAAACTAGTGGGTAAAAAATGGAATGATGAGGGGCCTCCCTGGTGGCACAAGGGGTTAAGTCTCAGCACTATGAAGCTATCCACAATCACTGCAGCATGAGTTCGATCCCCAGCCAGGGAGCTGACCCACATGGGGCAGCAGACTTCTTCTGTCTCACCCGCTGCTCCCCTCAGCAGTGTATTTCAGTCGGTCTGACTGTTCTGCTCCCCGCTCTGTCTCTGGTGAATCCTCTCACCCTTCCTCCCATATACACACCTCTGGCCTATACCCCAGTTCTTGTATGCATAAACAAAAATAAATCTTTAAAAAAAATTATGAGATATTGCAAAATTATCATCTCTGAAGGTGAGTTTATAAACTTTATTTCCTTCCTTAGAAGTTTTGTGATTTCTTCAACATGAGTATTATTTTTACACTAAAAATGGAAGTCAAAAATAATTTTAAAGTATTATTTAAATTTAAAGGTTTCCATATTCTCTTCCAACATTATATTCTTGGTGACTTTTAGAAAATAGTTCCAAAATGGATCTTGTAATGATTATAATGAGTGAAATCAGTCAAAAAGTGAAAGATTTCAAATGGTTTCATTCATCTGTGGAATAATAAGTACTCCAAAAACAATTATATGCAAACAATTGAAGGACTAAAACTTTAACTCACCAAAAAGAAGATAATGATTCTGAAAGGGAAAAAGGGAAAGGGTGAAGGGGAGGTGGGAAGGAGGCACAAGGGGTATGGAAGGGGTATAGGCAGGGGGAAAGTTTGGTGGAGGGGGGAAAAAAAAATCCTGAGAGGAATTCACAGATAAGCAGCTATAAAATGTAACATTTTTGTAGGGAAAAAAACCACAACAAAAATAATTGCTAAAAAATGGGAAAAGATAAAATTGTCCCAGTAATATGTGATATTAATACTGTTAAGAAAAGACTTTGTTAAAAACTGGCTTTCTGAACACCACCTTCTTATATAAGTTTATTGGTTACAGATAAGGCAGTATAAGGCAGTACCTCTGCATCTAAATTGCAGGATTCAAATTCCAGATAACACCATTCCCTGGCTACATAATTTTGAGCAAATTACTGAATATTTAACCTGTCAGTTTTTTCATGTGCAAAACGGGGTTCCCGCTTGTTAGTGAATTGAGTTAATTACTTAAAGCACTTAGTGGTTGGAACATATTGAGCACTTCATGAGCTATTTTTTAATTAACTTCTTTTACAGGAGAAGATACTGAAGCACTAAAATCAGTTAAGTCATTTGTCTGAAAACAAAGATGCTGTAGCTTTTTGCTTTTGGGGGGTGGATAGAGAGGATGAGTGGAGAAGGAGAAAGAGAACAGAGAGATAGGAAGAGACACATAAGACAGACACATAAGATCCTATGTCTCCTTCTCTAAATTGCTATTCTTTTGAAAAGACAAATGGATGGAATCTAGCATAAAGTTCAATAAATATTTCCTTTCTCAACCTCTTAGTTGCTTCCTATACAGTTATAGACCGCTCATATTCATTCACATCCCTAAGCATCCTTTCTCACAGACCATTGTAAAGTTAGCTGTATTTGCGTTTTTTTTTTTAAAGATTGATGGGGGGGGGGCATCCCTGGTGGCACAAGGGTTAAAAGACATAGCACTATCAAGCTATTGCCAGCAACTGCAACATGAGTTCAATCCCTAGCCAGGGAGCTAACTCACATGGGGCAGCACACTTCTCCTGTCTTGCCCACTGCTCTGCTCAGCAGTGTATTTCAGTAGATCCACCAGTTCTGCTCCTCACTGTCTCTGGTAAATCCTCTCACCCCGTCCCCCCACCCACCTCTGTCCTATAGCCCAGTTTTTGTATGCATAAATAAACATTTTTTAAAAATTAAAGATTGGTCCTCTCACACCATCCCCACCAGACCTCTGGCCTACACCCCAGTTCTTCTATAAATAAATAAATAAATAAATAAATAAATAAATAAATAAATAAATAAATAAATAAAATCTCTAAGAAAGAAATAACAGCTTGGTTTTCTCCAAGTCAAATGTTTCCATGGGTTTCCATGAGTCTAGAAGAGACTTGCAATTTAAAAATGCTAGAAACATAAAGAAACTCAGTACATTTTTTTTGATAGTTAACAACTCACTCTGATCCTAAATATCCCTGAATTCTGTTTCTACAACAGGAAAGGCAAAACCTTAAATCGGGAGACTTGCTTTCCAATTCTACCCAAGCCAATATCTAGGTCAGTAAACCTGAAGTTGATAGCTTTGCCACTCTGGCAAAAAAGAGGTGAGTAAACTATGTCACTGAAAGCATCATCTAGCTGCAAAAGTCTACCACCTGTTGGACAAACTTCCAGGTGGACATTCTACTGGGAATTTCATGTCGCCAGGATATTTCTTCTGATTACAATCCCCAAGTCCACTTAACCTTTTAGAGAATTCTTGTTCATTTTCCATTAAATATCAGTCACTTCTTTCTAAAACCTTCCTCCAGCCCAAATAGAACAAACTGCTTCATTTTCTTTGATGCCCTGATTACACTGCATCTATTATAAATGACTATTTATAATCTGTCTACCATCTCTGGCATCCCACATCTTGCACAATGCCTTGCACACAGCAGGTACTGAGGATGTTTAAAGATTTCAGTCTACAAAGTTACCGTAGGTTCCTGTGAAGCTTCTGTATGGACCAGCCGCGATCTTAGTTTAATTCAAAGATACAGTAGGCCAACTGCAGCACAACAAAAACTCTGTCCCAGCCAGGTACTGTGCAAATTTATTCTGAGCATTTATACAAAAGCTACACAATGGTATCACTGATGTAGATTATCTGCGTACCCTATAGGGATTACCTAATCAACCTCAACTTTCCATCCAAAAACCTCTTTACCCTGCTCTACTTTGTTCCATGTAGAAACCTCCAACCACACTACATAATTTAGTGTTTTTGATTGTTTACCGGAACATCACAAGCTCCAAGAACACAGAAATTTTGATTTTGTTCATATATGATACCCAGTGCCTGTATCAATGCCTGGCACAGTGAATGGCTTTTAAAATCAATAATTCTTTCCTTCTCTCTTTCAGTCTTCAAGAGTTAAGTCATCACCTTCACAACCCTATCTCAACTGACCTTAGTTGCTTAGCTCCACCCACTTACAGCAGCCTTCTAAATAAACTTTTAAGAACTGAAGGAAAATATTCTTATTTTCTCTGTTCATCCACTGGTACAAAAATATGCAGGAAATTATACCAAATAACAACTAAAACTTTGTTTTTTTCACTTCAATAATAACCATTACTGTATGGTCTTCATTTCAGATTTAAAACTACTGGTGGACAAAGACTAAAACAAAAAAATTGGGATTAACTTTCTTAGACTGTCAAGCACATGAGCTAAATATGTTGTGATTAACTGCTACATGTGACCACATGAAAAAAGTGTATCACAAATAGTGCAAACTTTCTATCTAAAGTGCTACATACATACAGTATGTTCCTTAAGACAAGATTTTTCTTTGGCCTATTTTTCAGGAGAAATTATTCACTGCACTTATCCACTGCATTTCTCTATTAAATACTGAGTCATGTAAAAATATGTTACTATTGTATTCAGAAAATACCATCAAAACCTTCTACCTCCCTAGTTTCTGTCAAATATGTTCTTCACTACTAGAGGCAATTTAGTTTATGAGGTCCAAGAGAGACAACAAGCTCGCCAGCAGCAGTCATGGATCATCAAAGACAACTTTTAAATTATTGAAGAAATCAAACATTAGCAATATTAAACATATTCAAAATGAGAAACTTCGCCCTGAGATGCGTAGATACGTAGATTCAAACTGCCTAGATATGTAGATTCAAACTAACATAATTAATATAGGAAACAAAGACTTTTATGAAGTCACCCAGTCCTCTCATCTAGCATTACCTATCTAACAAACTCAGAATCAACTTCTAGCATGAGACTAGGAACAGGGTTTCCATAAGCTCAAACGTGTTATGTTGGCACAGGCCAGGTACAAATAAGAAACATCAGGAAGTCTGGGGCAGTTTTCTGCGATGGCTCAGTTTTGCTTAAACACTCTAAAAAAATAAAAAAATTAATATTCTAAAAATAAGCATGTCAAACAAGGGCTAATTAAATTCTAGGATTCGGGTGCCAATGTAATAAATAAAAATTACAAGAGATAGGAAAAGACATCTGAACAGAAAATAATCTCTAAATGCTATTGCCTTCACAACAGTAAAGAAGTATATGAAGTGGGTTTCAATATGCGAATTATTAGTTTTCAAACCAGAGTAAAAACACCGGTGAATCAGAAGGGCGCCTTCCATAAAGGAATTCCCCAGGGTGTAAGGTTTTTTAGTTTTTTGTCCCTCCCCCCCCCACCAGAGTCTTATCTAATGCCTGCACATCCCCGCAGGCTAGCTCATCTTTCTGCCCTTCCCCCCCCCAAACTCGTCTGCAATAAAAGATAAGTGTAATAATGATCAGCATTAAATGTGAAGCTCAAGTTGGCACTTATAAATGATTTGCAAATCATCTGCCCAGTGTAGCTAATCAACCCAGGGTACACTCCCAGACCCTATTTGGTGGTAGTCTAAAAAGCCAAAAGCCCATACCCTTCAGGGCACATGCTGGGAGGAAAGACGCCCCGGGAAAGCAAGAAGCTGCTCCAAACCCCAAGACCCCAATCTGCCACCAGAGGATCCTGACCCGCAGCAGCTTCGCCGCGACGTTCGAGCCGCAGGACTTGGCACCACCACCACCCCCAACCCATCCCCATTAACAGGCAATCCCACTAACAGGAAGAAGTTAAATGGTCCGGTGGTGACGGGGGAAAGTACGGCGCTCCACCGTCTGTGCTTCGGACTCAGAAAAAAGCTCTAGGCAGGCACGAGGAAGATCGGCACCCCCGGTAAGGGTGGGACCCCGATTGTGCCAGAGAGTGGGAGGTCACGAAGAGCATGGAAACAAACCCGGAGAAGAGCGAAAGGAAAGGCTGGGGTGCACGAGAAGCGCCGACACAGGGGCCGGGGTGTGTCGGACTTGGGGCTCGGGGAAGAAGAGCTGCCTGAGCGGCTTAGTGGAGAATTCCACGCGTGCTCGGAGCCGGCCGGGGCGGCGGCGGGCAGGCAACGCGAGCGCACGGGGCCGGTCCCCGAGACCTGCTCGGCGGGAGCGCCCGGGCCGGGCAGCAGGGGGAAGACGGGCGGGGGCCTGCGGCCCAGGTCACCCGAACAAAGCCGGCGCGCGCGGGGCCTGGCTACTCACAACAAGAAGCTCATGTCGGCCGTGCGGGACAGGCGGTCGCGAGGCCTGGGGCGGCGGCGGCCAGAGAAGAAAAGGCAAGGCGTGAGGAAGAGACGGCGAGGAGGACGAGGAGACGCGGAGGGGGCGGTGAAGGGAGCGCCGGCTGTTCCGCGGCCGCAACTTGTTCAGCTCTGCTAGTTCCAAAGGGAGGCAGAGGGGGCGGAAGTGGGAAGCGCACGGCTTGAATCACTCACTGGGAGGGGAAGGAGAGGGAGGCGGGGAAAAGGCCGGTCGCGGGTCCAGGGAGGATCGCCGCCGCCGCCGCCGCCGCCGCCGCGCGCGCTGGTGCTGTGGACTCTCCCCGATCCCGGGCCGCCAACGCTCGAGGTCTCGCGAGAGCGGCGCACACCCCCGAGCCCCACACGTTCTGAACACCCCTTGCAGCCCCCGTGGCTTGGAGCCCAACTGGTGCATTGGGGCGACTGAGCCAATCGAGGCCTGTCCACCCGCTTCGGGGTGGAGGCACAGCGTTGCGAGATGCTTTGCTGGGGTTCAGCGATCAGGAAGGAAGTAGGAGGCTTCACGTGGAAGTGCCACCCGAGTTTTGCCCACTGTGATTGCTCAGCTAACGATGATGAATGGATCTGGAATCTCTTTGCTAGCATTTAAAGCAGAGAAGGGAGTTCGCTTCATCTGGTTGAAATGGTTTAACGTGCTTTGGCTCACAGAGGGAAGGGACTGAATGGATTTTCAAGTTCCTTATCGCTTTTTACGGGCGTATTTTAAAACCTTGAAAAAGGAGATGATCAGAGTTGTCACTGTACAGCAAGCTAGTCTGTCATGAGCAGCTGAGAAAACCATGGTGACACGGGCAAGATTTGGGGAGGATTCTTAAATAGGTTGTTAAGCCTTGCCCTGGGCTCCTTGACTGATGTAAAAGACCTTCTGAGGCACTGAATCTTATCTAGTTTCTACAACGTTTTGTACATCATCAGAGTGCCTAATGGTTACAATTGACTTCGACTCTGTGTTGCCACTGATGATCAGCCTGCCACAGAATTACCGATTTGGTTACCCATTTATTTTACACAAGACATGTCTCTCCTTATTCTTTACTCACAACACCCACAAATCTACAAGCAAATTTTCAAAGAATCTGAACAATGCTTAAACTAAGTGCAGCTCTTAACCCACCTTGGGCTAACAGGCTTGAAGGAGATGAAAATATGAAATTATTCTCTTGTGTTTATGCATTGTTAGTTTGGCATCTTTGTAAATCAAATCATTTCTAAAAAAGAAGAAAATACTGTAATCTTGAGGTTCTTCCAGGAACAGCAGAGGCCACTGGCACAATTTCAGAGACTTAAATATTCAAAAGATACGAGACAGAGATTTCTTAATGTAATGATAATAATGGATTTATGACATAAAACTCCTGTGCTCCAGAATCTCCATATGATACTTATTAAGGAATCACAATTCCTTAATCATTGTCTGAAAGTAAGACTTGGATTACCAGATTAGGACATTATGTTTGGGATGAGTATATCAGTTAACCTGTTAGCACATCTGTTTCACCTCATTTAAAATAAAGGCCTTGGTGGTGCAATGGGTTAACTCCAGCCACTGCAGCACTGAGAGTTCCATCCCCAGCCAGGTAGATCCCCACATGGCACAGCAGACCTCTCCTGTCTTCCCACTGCTCCCCTCAGCAGTGTATTTCAATCGATCTGCCTGTTCTGCTCCCCTCTCTGTCTCTGGTGAATCCTCTCACCCCCCAACACCTCTGGCTTACACCCCAGTTCTTGTATGCATAAATAAATAAATCTTTAATAAAAAATGAAGGCTTTGGATTATCACATGATCTCTAAGATTGCTTCCAGTTAAAAATTACTCCTTTTTTTTTTTTGGCTTTAGTAATTGTTGGATAGTGCTGCCCTTTTTTGAAATGTGAAGGTGTAATTTACATTCTGGTTTTTTAGCTAAAAGTTCCATTTTAGATATCTTAACTTTGAGATGTCCTTTAGACATCAAAGTAATGATGTCAGAATTTGACAACTGTGCAAAGACTAGGGAGAGAGCTGAACTAAAGGTGTGACTGTAGAAATCCTCAGTAGGTAAGTAGGATTTAAAGCCATCAGATGAACTCCCAAATAGGAATTTATATGCCAAATAAAAATAGACTTAGCAAAGCATTACCTGTAAACATCTGTGTTTCTTCTTTCTTTACTTCTCTCCCTAGACATCTCAGATTCCATCTACTTGTATTTTTTTTCTTCTTTTCCCTCAATGTGGGAGTTTCTACCTTAAAGTAAATGATTCATCATACCTTCCAATGTATTGATGTTACCCTTCCAAGATAAAATAACACTAGTTAAAAACAAGTTTCCAAATAGTAGATGAGATGAAATTTCTCTCTATAGAAGTATTTTAGTTTTTAAAAATAAAGTAGAAACAACTGAATTATTATAAGAACATTACTGTTTTTTGTGACTCCTAATGGATTTAGGCATGGACCATTAATGGCTGCTAGTATCACAAGATACCAAACATGCATCTTGATAGAAGAGTATATCATCACCTGTGGAGAAGTGTTGCGAGGAAAATGGAACTTGAGTCTGGTCAAGCCTCTAGATCTAATTTATCAATCATAGGAAATACGGGGAACAGAAGAATGTGATAAATAACATGTTAAATGACACCACATGCATGCACTCAGCAAAATCCAAACTGTGTGGAAATAATACAGGACCTAATTTCTTTAACAAATGAATTGCAAGGAAAAAGTAAAACTGAAGGAAAAACCCAGAAGGTGAAAGAAACTACGAGATATATCAACCAATTGCAAAGTGTGGACTCTTGCATCAAGCATGACTCAAACAAACATTCTGAAAAAGGACAAAACAAATAGCTATGTCATTTATGAGATATCTAAAAAATGTGAACACTGGATATCTGATGACACTGAAACTGATTAACTGTAGTGGTGATGGTGTTGTGGCTAGTTTTTTAAGTCCTTATATCTTTGAAATACATACAGTTGAAAATAAATGCCTTACAATAATATGGGAAGCAAAGAGAAAAGAAAAAGAATGTGGGAAGCAGAAAAGGGAGCATACATGAAACAAGATTGAAGTCAGGGGATGAGTACAAGGGCATCATTATACTTTGCTGTCTACTTTTGTTTAGTTTTGGAATTTTCCATAATAAAATGAAAAAAAAATAGAAGGTCTCATTTTGTAAAAACTTAGAAGAGGGCCTCCCTGATGGTGCAAAAGGTTAAGCGCAAAGCTGTGGAGCTGTCAGTGGCTGCAGCACGAGCTCAATGTCTGGTCAGGGAGATTCCCACATGGTGCAGCAGACCTCTCCTGCCTTCCACGCTGCTCCCCTCAGCAGTGTGTTTTGGTTGATCTGCCTGTTCTGCTCCCCACTCTGTCTCTGGCGAGGCCTCTCCCCCTTCCCCCACACACACACCTCTGGCCTGCACCCCCAGCTTGTATGCAAAAATAAATAAATCTTTAAAAAATTTCCCTACTCAAAATTATATTCTTCTCACTTGATTTATTTTTCTTGGCATAATCCCTTGCAGCTCCATCCACGTTGCTACAAATGGCAAGATTTTATCTTTTTGATAGCTCATTTGTATTCCCTTGTGTATATCATCTTCCTGTTACACTCATTAACAATAATTTTTTGGACTAAAGATTTCTTTCCTTGCTTTCACATTAACCAGTTTATTTGTTTTTTTTCCACCTATATATAAAGATGTTATTTTTTTCATGGCTTGTTGTTGTTGCTGTTGTTGAGGTGATACTGTTTTGTAACACTATATATGATTCAGAGGCATAAGATCATACCTCATAGAGACATTCTTTTACCTGTAAAACTAAAAGTGAATACTATTAATGCTAGAGAGAAATGCTGAATTCAAATCCTTTGGCAAAATCTGGTCTTCAGTATTTCTTGAGTAGCTGTTCTCTTCTGATTCAGAAATGTGATCTGACTCTGAAAGAATAACTACCTGAACAAATACTAGAAAAACTAAATCTGGGCAACAAATCCCTAGTAACTTGATGAAATGAATTCTGTTGTGCAGCAGTGTTTAGGTTACATAATATTTAGATTGCTGTAGTGATTATTCCATCTAATTAGTTCATTACATAAGGTTGCTTTTATAAGTACAGTTGATTGAATATTGTGATAGAGCAGTCACTTTAAGCTTTTCATATTTTTTGTCTCTAATTTATCCCTCACACTGCCCCATGAGGTTGATATTGGGGATCATTTCCCCCCTTTTTACAGACAAAAAAAATTAATGCTGAGAGGTTATGTAACTCACTCAAGGTCACACAGCTAATAAATGCAATCAGAATTAAGTAAAATCTTTTCCCCTTCCCTCACTCCCTGCATGACCTAAATTAGAATGAATATTCTAAGTGAATTTTGGTATTTTATTCAACCCCATTCAACACAGCTAACAATTCAACCTGCCCTTTATCAAGTATTCTTTAGATTTTAGTTCCAATTCTTGCTTCATTATAGACAAACCAATGTGTAGTATACACACTTCTAAAGGGTATATTAATTTGACACAATCGAAAATAATGGAAGCATAAAAGGGTGGTTCCTGAAGCTTAGTGTCTCTAAGCCATTCATTTATCACTAAAAGCCATAAAGCATCAAAACACAAAGCTTATTTAATGTGTTATTTAATATTATTTAATGTGTTACAGAGGAAGAGGAATCTTCCACTGATGCCTAAGCTAACCCAATAAATATCCTCCCCTTCTAGCTATTCATTCTTTTGAAAGTGAGTTTTGTGTAACTAAGGCTGGATTTTAGGGAACGATGAGGTGTAAATCATTTATCCTCTCAATTATTATCTATAGTAGCCACTGTAAGAAAAAAAAAAGCAGTCATTGGAAAATATAAGCAATTAAATAAAAGCAAAATTTGAAATTGTATATTAGGAAGGAAATGGTCATGTTGTTAGCTAGTGTTTTATAGGAATCTCAACTATTTTTTTTTTCGGTCAGAGAACTGGATCTTGTGCTTTCAGAAATGAATAGTATGTATTTACTCTCTGCATTTAAATTCCTGCTATGTTTATAAGCAACACAATTTACTAAAATTTCTACTTCCCCCCTCATCACTACTAACTCACTTTTATAGTATGTTGAAGTGCCACAACATAAAACTTGATTTTTGTTTTTGAGAAACCAGTCTTTTAGAACTCTTCAGAAGTTGCTACTTTCAGTACAGTTTTGAGAATTTTAGTCGTAGAAGAAATATCATAAGAAATTTCTTTCTTTTTTTTTAAGATTTATTTATTTATGCAAACGAGAGCGGGGGTGGGGGGGTGGCAGTGAAAGGATTCACCAGAGACAGAGTGGGGAGCAGAACAGGAATATGGACTGAAATACACTGCTGAGGGGAGCAGCAGGCAAGACAGGAGAGGTCTGCTGTGCCACGTGGGAAGCTCCCTGGCCAGGGATGGAACTGGAGCTGCAGTGGCTGCTATAGGTTCATAGTGCTGAGGCTTAACCCCTTGCACCACCATGGAGACCCATAAGAGATTTCTTACACTTATTCAAAAGATGTTGAATTTCTTGGTTTGTCAAGCTTACCATTATCCACAATTAATTGTTTTTCTTACTAAACTTAAACCATGTACCTATTTTTCCAGTCAACTGCATGAGGAGAAGGAGGAGGGAGGATGCTTTTTGGAACTTATTCAGAGACTTTTCCCAAATTGATAGGACATTGCCAAGGTCAGAAAATCTAAAATTAACTCCACCAGCTGTGTTTTGGTTTGCTTCATATAGCACATAGCTCAGGGGGCTCAATCTGCTAAGCTTGCTTGCTGCTTTAATCTACTGCACTCTTAAAAGTTGCCTGCAGTGCATGTTATGTGCAAGAGGTGGTAACTAAGCAGCTTAGAAGTATAAGGGAACCAAACAAATAAATCTCTCCTTTAATCTCAAAAGCCTAGTAACTTGTAGGGGAGTGGGGAGGGGGCATGGAGGAGTCACTACACAGCATTTCAGACTTAACTTTTGCCTAAGTTTCCCAGATAAAAGACTACTGACGTACTGTCAAAGATCAAGAGATGATATAGTCTCAAGGAGTCTATGCTTTTAGCCCAACCATCTCCAGGAGGTCCTCTGAGCATGAAGGACCATATATAGACATGAGAGTATCCCAACTGGCTGCAACTTAAAAATATCCTAAGAATCAGCAGCTGTTACTTTCACCCACTCAGATTCACAGTTGGCTTAATTAAACAGTGCCTGTTCTCAAGTACTGCAGCACTTTGGGTTCTGCCCTGGGTATTTATGCTGCCTCCCCTGTCCGTGTTCTCTTCCTCATAGCAACATAAAGCAGAATAGATTCAAGAAAGGGATCTGTTATGAGCAATTCAGGGTTTATATCTATGTATAAATGAAATGTAGAAGTCAAACTTCAAATGCAATCTTGAGTCCATCTACATAATCACTAGACTGCAGGGATTCTAGGGCGTCTTGGCCATTTGTTCTCTCTTATTCATGGTCACTACCACACCCTCTTCTTAGCATCCCTCTCATGTTTTCCATAGTGTCGTAATCACAACCATAGCAACCTGAACAGGCCACAGCCCTTTTATAGTGGGAGACAAGAGATACTTTTCTTGCTTTCCAAGAAATAATTCCCCTAACACCAGGAATCTGATCTCAGTCAAACCATTTGTTTTTCCTCAGGAGAAACATTCAAATCCTCCCAAAATATCACTATTCTTTTTTTTTTTTTAAGATTTATTTATTTATGCATACAAGCTGGGGTGTAAGACAGAGGCGTGGGGTGGCAAAAGGATTCACCAGAGACAGAGGTAGGGAGCACAACAGGCAGGTCCACTGAAGTATACTGCTGAGGGGAGCAGAAGGCAAGGCAGGAGAGGTCTGCTATGCCATGTGGGAATCTCCCTGGCTGGGTATCGAACTCGTGCTGCAGTGGCTCTGGACAGCCTCACAGTGCTGCGCTTAACCTGTTGCGCCACTAGGGAGGCCCAAAATATCACTATTCTTA
Source organism: Scalopus aquaticus (assembly GCA_004024925.1). Lineage (NCBI taxonomy): Eukaryota > Metazoa > Chordata > Mammalia > Eulipotyphla > Talpidae > Scalopus > Scalopus aquaticus. The sequence continues at coordinate 52,908 of PVIJ01008284.1, forward strand.
AGATCTGCATAGTATCAGGCAAACAGGAAACATCTACAGAAAAAAAGATCGAGGTAATCAAGCCTTGAAATTTGACCAATTATTACCAAATCCCTTATTTGAGGATTGTACTGTTTCTACAAAAATCATTTCATTTGAATACAGAAAAAAAGGGAATTGACAAAGTAAAATTATGTTTTGGAAAAAAGATTTCTTATCCAAAATAGAATTTTTGAAGGAAGTGGTCGTATATTGTACTCCTTATAAGGAATCTGAGACTTTCCTGTTTCTCTGCAGGATAAAGAAATCCTTGCAAGATCCATTTTTTCAGTAACACACACTGAAGATCTACCATAGATCAGTTAACATGCTAAAGGGGGGAATACAAAAGAACATATCACAATCCTCCAGGATTTCATTTCTAGTTGTAGAAACTGACATATAAACAACTACAGCACAATTTTTTTCCTCTCATAATGAAACTATAAGCAAAGGGCTATGACAGCTGATAAGAGTCTTAGTTTGAAGAGGACGATAAATGTAAATGAGAGACCGAAAGCTTAGTAGACTTCCTTCAGGTAAGGAAAGGATGATGGAGGATTAAGAGACAGAGAGAAAGCATGGCAGAAAAAATGATGCAGAATATGTAAAATCCAGAGGCATGAAAAAAAGTACATGCATAACAAAGGAAATGCTGAGTGTTATAACCATTTACACTTTAATACAAACTCCCATTCATCCAACAAATATTTAGTTAGCATTAACTATATATTTGTTACTTATATAAGCACTAGAGATATACTAGGGTAAAATCAGACAAAATCTCTCACCCCAAGAAGTTCACATTCTATTGGGGAGGAGATATTCTGAACTGAAGTCACTTTATTAACTCTCTTGTATTTGCATTTTAATTATCCCTAGTTATGGCATAAAATCTCAAGTCTCATTAAAGGAATTTTTAAAAAAGATTTATTTATGCATACAAGAACTGGGGTCTAGGCCAGAGGTGTGGGGTGGTGAGAGGATTCACCAGAGACAGAGTGGGGAGCAGAACAGGCAAACTGACTGAAATACACTGCTGAGGGGAGCAGCAGGCTAGGCAGGAGAGGTCTGCTGTGCCATGTGGGGAGCATCCTGGCCAAGATGGAACTCTGCTGCAGTGGCTGCCAATAGCTTCACAGAGCTGAGACTTAACCTGTTGCGCCATCAAGAAGGCCCTCATTAAAGGAATTTTTGAAAGATTTATTTATTCTTGCATAAGAGAACTGGAGTGTAAGCCAGAAGTGTGGGATGGTGAGAGGATTCACCAGAGACAGAGTGGGGAGAAGAACAGGCAGATTTACTGAAATACACAGCTGAGAGGAGCAGTAGGCAGCTGCCATTAGTGTCTGCCATTAGCGTCATAGTACTGAGACTTAACCCCTTGCGCCACCAGAGTGGCCCTCATTAAAGGAATATTTTAAAAGAATAAAGGTATCAGGAATCACTAGGGAAGAAATTCTGAAATATTGGCATATGAACAAAAGGTCTTACCACCAAGTAGACAATAGTTCCATTGTTAATTTAAAGTCAGCCTAGGGCTTCCCTGGTGGCCTAGGCATTAAGTCTTAGCAGTACCACCCTAGATGACCTGAGTTCTGAGTTTGATCCCTGGCCAAGGAGCTAACTCACAATGTGCAGCAGAACTCTATTGTTTCACCTGCTCCTCTTAGCAGTGTATTTCAGTAAATCCATCTATTCTGCTCTTACTCTGTCTCTGGTGAATCCTCTCACACCTCCCACCTCCCTCAACCTCTGGCCTATACCCCAGTTCTTTTACGCAAAAATAAATAAAATCTTTAAAATATAAAAATGAAAAATAAATTCAGCTTTTGATTAAAGAATCACAAATTTAGTCCTATAAAAGGTGCTGTGAATATTTAAAGTACATTTAGCCATAGGCTAAAATGACTGCATGGCCAAATAGGTGGTCTAAAACTGGAATAGATATGTGTGTAAAGAAATTAAGATGGGGCCTCAAGGGGTTAAGTCTCAGCACTATGAAGCTATCAGCAGTCACTACAGCATGACTTTGATCCCTGGCCAGGGAGATACCCACATGGCACAGCAGACCTCTCCTGTCTCACCCACTGCTCCCCTCAGCAGTGTATTTCAGTCGATCTGCCTGTCCTGCTCCCCACCTTGTCTCTGGTGAACCCTCTCACCGCACCATACCTCTGGCCTACATCCCAGCTTGTATGCAAAAATAAATAAATATTAAAAAAAAAAAAGAACTGGAGTGTAGGCCAGAGGTGTGGGGTGGTGAGAGGACTCACCAGAGACAGAGCAGGGAGCAGAACAGGCGGATCGACTGAAAAACAATGAGGGGAGCAGCGGGCAAGGCAGGAGAGGTCTGCTGTGCCATATGGGAAGCTCCCTGGCCGGGACTTGAACTTGTGCTGCAGTCGCTCTGGATAGCTTCATAGTGCTGCGACTTAACCTGTTGTGCCACCAGGGAGGCCCAGGTTTTGTATGCATAAAAAATGAATCTTTAGAACAAATTTTATTAGGATCCAGTCAAATTGTGAGTCTTACCTCCAGGAGTACAGCCAGCTTTCCAGAGTAAATTCACAGAAGATCCTCAGGTTTCTGATTAGTGGTAGGAGGGACAGGAAGAGAAGTCACTTTGAAATATACCAGAAAACTGTTCTTAACAAGACTTGCCCTCAAGTGAAACTAGTTAACCAGAGCCTAAACTGCTGGGATATTATCAGAATTTAACTGACTTAGGGAAGGGAAATCCACAAATCGTATGCACTTTAGCCATCGTTTCCCATTTCAGAAAAGGAGAAAAACACTTAAAAGATCCCAGACCAGAGAGCTGACCCACAAGATGAGGCAGACCTCTCCTGTCTCGCCCGCTGCTCCCTTCAGCAGTGTATTGTAGTAGACCTGCCTGTTCTGCTCCCCACTCTGCCTCTGGTGAGTCTTCTCACCACCCCCACACCTCTGGCCTACACCCCAGCTCTTGTATGTATCAATAAATAAACCTTTAAAAATAAAAAAGAGGAAACTTCCTGGTGGCACAAGGGGTGAAGTCTCAGCACTATGGGGTTCTCTGTAGCACAGTTTGATCCCCAGCTAGGAAACTTCCCACATGGTGTGTGGCAGACCTCTCCTGCCTTGCCCACTGCTCCCCTCAACAGTATATTTCATTCCATCTGCCTGTTCTGCTCCCCACTCTGTCTCTGGTGAATCCTCTCATCACTCTCACACATTTGGCCTAAACCCCAGCTCTTTTATGTATAAATAAATAAATCTTTAAAAGAAAAAAAAGAAATTAAGATGGACCCACAACTCTGTTCCTAGAACAAAGATTCCCTCTTCTCTACCTTTTCCTCTGTCAGGCAATCTGCAGAAACTTTGTCTTCCCTCAAAGTAACTGTCTCAGGACTGTGATGATTGCAATTTCCATAAATCTTCCCTAAATTATCAACAACGTTCACAGGAAGGATTGGGGGTTGAGGACAACATGCCTCAAGAGGTTGGTTCCTCCCGGGAGACTGACGTGGCTACTCTGGTAGGACTGAAAGACAACTCTTTGTGTTATTTTTGTTTTTTTTTTTAAAGATTTATCTATTTATGCATAAAATGCTGGGATACAGGCCAGAGGTGTGGGGCGGCAAAAGGGTTCACCAGAGACAGAGTGGGGAGCAGAACAGGCAGATCGATGGAAATACACTGCTGAGAGGAGCAGCGGGTGAGGCAGGGAGAGGTCTGCTGAGCCATGTGGGATTCTCCCCAGCTGGGTGTCGAACTCTTGTAGCTGCTGCCAACAGCTCCACAGTGCAACACTTAACCGCTGTGCCACCAGGGAGGCCCTGAAAGACAACTCTTTGTTCCCTGTGGCACTCCAGAGCCAACTCTGGCTGCCTGTCCTGCTATGATGAACTATATGAGGACCTAAGGGAGTACTGGAAAGAGTACATAGAATCCTTCAGGAAACAGGATAACTAATATTATCCTAATATTATTAGGATATTAGGATAATATTATTTTCTGCCAAAGACTCTATATTTTGGTTAATTCTCACCACAACTCTGAGGCAGATGTTATTCTCCTGGTTCTACGGATGAGGATATTAAATCACATCTAACATAACACCAGTTGCAAATAGTGGATTTAGAATTTGAATCCAGGTCTATCTAATTCATTAAGCATCAAAACATCCCAGGGTTTGTATTATTGAAGAGTTGGGATTTTAAGTGGTACAAAAGCAACATTACATAATATTGAGTCACATATTAGGAAGTTATTCCCTTTTAAATTCATTTTCATTTCAACTGATTATTATCAAGGAAAAAATCTTAGTTGATGCTTATATATCTTTAACACTTAGTCTCCCTTTTTCAGAGACAGCATTGGGATGGGGGGTGGCTCCCTGGTGGTGCAGGGGTTAAGTCTCAGCACTATCAAGCTATCAACAGTCACTGTGGCTTCCCTCAGCAGTGTATTTCAGTAGATCTGCCTGTTACGCTCCCCACTCTGTCTCTGGTGAATCCTCTCTCTTTCTCTCTCTCTCTCTCTCTCTCTCTCTCTCTCTCTCTCTCTCTCTCTCTCTCTCTCTCTCTCTCTCACACACACACACACACACACACACACACACACACAACTTCCCCCAACCTCTGGCCTATACCCCAATTCTTGTATTCATAAATAAATAAATCTTTTTTTTTCAAAGCGAGAGGTGGCATGGGTTTTAGACCCAAAGACTTCAGCAGGCAAAAATATCTAACTAGAGCTTAACAACATTTTGCTTTTACTGAATTTATTTATATGTTTTTGTACTATAGAAGGTATGTGATAGTGATTTTCATTTATAGTGAGAATAAAAAACAAAGTCTACTGGTTAACCTCAGTAACTGTAGCATTGTATTTTCCAGGTTCAGCTACTTACTAGCTATTTGACCTTGAAAAGTCTAATTAACCCTCAGTTTTGTTACTTGTAAAATAGTTTTAATGGTAGTACCTACCACGTAAAGTTTATATAAAGTTATGTGAGTACTAGTGTATGTCAAGCACTTAGGACAATATTTAAAATATACTGTTGATCAATAAATGCTAGTAAGGAGTTTAAAGAAAATGGACTGATTTAAGTCACGGTCTCTAATCTTTGACACTGCTGACATTGTGGGCTGGATAATTCTTTACTGTGGAAGCCTGTGCTATGTACTGTAGGATGTTTAGCAGTATCCTTGCCCTCTATCCACTAGATGCCAGTAGCACCCAGTTATAACAAATAATCTCCAGTCATTCCCAAATGTCCTCCTGAGGCTAAAATCAACCCTGACTGAGACCCACTGATTGAAAGGAAAATAGTAGGTAAAAACTGTTCTTAGATATGACAAATATCTAAAGGTATTATGGAAAAAACTGAAGTCTAGGAAATAAATACTACTCTAAGATAGTGTATTCTAATTTTAATTCTAAAAATCAGAAATTACTACTGTTATTTACTGGTTTATGATTATGCCTAAGTTTCCTCTCAAAGTTAAAAGTACTAAAACAGCTCAGAAAGGACTGGGTTAGTAAGTACATAAAATTCCACTTTATTTTTCTTTGACCTCCTTCTTCTGCCTTCTCTGCCAATCCTGTGCAGCGTGACACTCCCCTCCATACACAAACCTATGAACTGACTAGCAACATCCTTCCTCCATATTTCTCACATCCCTTCCTTCCCACTCACGAGTGCTCTTCTTTTTCCCCCTGCTTTTTGAATGCACATAAAAATGTAATTGTGGCTGTATCAATTAGCACGTTACCAGTTACAGAAGAAAACCACACTCCTAACCTGGTGAAACAATGAAGAAATTTACTGGTTCACAGAAATGAAGTTCAAAGGTTGGAAAGATTTCAGGGTTGTGTTAATCATTGTTTTGTGGTTCTCTTACCGCTGCCTTCCTCTTGTGCCAGCTTCATCCTCTGTTTAGTAGTGATTGGCTATAATAGTTTGGGCCTAAGATGCACACCCAATCATGTACAGAGGATGTTGGAAAAATTTTCTCTGGAAGCTATTCAACACTTTGCTTGAAATTTCAGCCAGGTTATTCAACTTTGTAAGTTATTTGTTTTTAATAATTAGATGGCTGAAAAACTCTGCCTTTGAAGTTCATTAGTTTACAGGGTTGTTGATAGATTAAATGATATAAGTGAAAGCACTTTGTTTGCTTTGTTTGGAGGTTTTGGGTTTTAGGAATTTAAGAATAATAAATCTACTTAATATCATTCATAAACAAGTTTATTATACAAATACTCACAGAACAGGCCTCCCTGGTGGTGCAAGGGGTTAAGCCTAGCACTTTGAAGACAGAAGCAACCACTGCAGCATTAGTTGGATCCGAGGCCAGGGAGCTTCCCACATGGCACAGCAGCCCTTTCCTGTCTCACCCACTGCTCCCCTCAGCAGCGTATTTCAGTTAATCTGCTTGTTCTGTTCCCCACTCTGTCTCTGGTGAATCCTCTCACCCCCCACACCTCTCTCCTACACCCCAGATTTTGTACACATAAATAAATAAATCTTTAAAAAAGTACTCACAGAACAACAAGGTGGAGTGAATGTCAAGGAACCCCAAACTTATGCTTTAATAGAGCGAAGTAGGTGAGTCTCAAGGAAACCTGGTGAATGATTTTAGACTCAAGACCGCTCTGGGGTACTCAGCAGCAGAATTCACGGCCATTATTATGTTCTGCATTGGCATGTTCTGGCTAAAATGTTTCTGCTTTCTTCGTCCTGCCCCCAACTGGCAAATTATTCCTGCATTTTGAATTCAAATTGTCAGGGTGGGGACACTGATTAACTTAGTTGACCAGTTTTTGGACTAAACATTTTACCCAGGACATATTAGAGGCCAACGGCCACGCTGTAGAAAGCATGTTCTTAGCCTTCATGATTAATATCTTTCAAAGCCTAAAAGAATGTCATTTCAAACTACACAGCGTGTTCTTACACAAATCAAGAAGTTGATTTAAATAAATGGAAGGACATCACTACTGTATGAAAACACCAGTGCTCTCTAATTGAACTACAAATTTAATGCAATTCTCTACCTAACAAAAATACCAAAGAATAGAGATGTCAAAAATAGATAGGATTTTCAAAAAACTGAAATGTTTGTTTAGACAGGAAAATTCTAAAATATAAAAGTAATGAGGTGAGAGTAGCCTACGAAATGAAATTGTAAGATTTTAACACTTGAAAACAAAATTAGATCAATGGAAGAAAATAGAAAGAACAGATATAGACAAAAATGTATTTTATTTATTTTTTTTTAAATGGCTATATTCTTTTCCTAGTTTATTTGCTTATTTTTAAAATGTATTTTAAAATGTATTTTAAAAATCAATGTAAGGAGGGCCTCCCCGGTGGCACAACAGGTTGAGCGCAGCACTGTGAAGCTATCCAGAGCCACTGCAGCACAAGTTCAATACCTGGCCAGAGAGATTCCCACACGACAGCAGCAGACCTCTCCTGCCTTGCCCGCTGTTCCCCTCAGCAGTGCACTTCAGAGGATCTGCCTGTTCTGCTCCCTACTTTGTCTCTGGTGAATCCTCTCGCCATTCCACACCTCTGGCCTATTGTTTTGCATTTCCAGAAGTTATTCACAATCCTTGGCTGTGGCACTATCACTCTTCTGCTTCTCGTTTCCATCTTTTTTTTTTAAAAGATTTATTTATTTATTTATGCATACAAGCTGGGGTGCAGGCCAGAGGTGTGGAATGGTGAGAGGATTCACCAGAGACAGAGTGGGGAGCAGAACAGGCAGATGGACTGAAATACACTGCTGAGAGGAGCAGCAGGGGAGGCAGGTGAGGTCTGTTGTGCCATGTGGGAATCTCCACCCCCCCAGGCATCAAACTTGCATTGCAGCCAACAGCTCCATAGCGCTGAGTATACGCAGCTGTGCTTAACCCCTAACTCCACCAGAGAGGCCCTCTTTTCCCCCTTTTAAGGATCCTTGGTAGTTACATTTGGCCTACCCTGATAATGCAGGATAACCTGGCACCTGAAGATCTTTAATTTTGTAGCATCTGCAAATCCTTTTCGCCACATAAGGTAACAAATAGTGTTAACAAAAAAACCATTGCTGCACAGTAAAGTGGTAAAATCCGAGTTTATTCAGGATTAGTATAATAAGGGAAAAGAGATATCACTATAGAATTGGGCTCAGTTCCAAACACAACCCAGAGGAGTGGGAACTTATAACAAAGGAGCACAGTGGGGTCAGTAGGTAGAAAATTACTGGGTGCAACTGGTGGTGCAACAGGTTAAGTCTCATCTTATGAAGCTATCCGCAGTCACTGCAGCACGAGTTGGATCCACGGCCAGGGATTGTCCCACGTGGCACAGCAGACTTCTCCTGCCTCGCCCAATGCTCCCCTCAACAGTGTACTTTGGTTGATCCTCCTGTTCTGCTCCCCACTCTGTCTCTGGCCTACACCTCAGTTCTTGTATGCATAAGTAAATAAATCTTAAAAAAAAAAAAAGAAAGTTACTAAGAGGAGACATAGAGAGTAAAGGGAGATTTCTGGCTAAACTCACTTGACCAGATTCTTACTAAATGTAGGCCAAGATGATCAGATATCATCTGAGAGATGGTGAGGGAATTTGATTAGATATCAGGGTTGAATAATATCAAGTGTGGGAGTTCTAGCTAAACTGACTTAGCAGGATTCTTGCTAAAACTGGGCATTGCAAAAACAATGACTGAGCCCAGAGGTGGGGGTCTCTGAAAGATGGCTCAGAGGAGCCTGATTAAAATTTGGTCAAGGAGAAAGTCTTTGTCAATAGTCACAGATTCCAAGGGTTAGGATATGGACACTTTGGGGGCTACTATTCTGCCTGCCATAGCAGGCAAATTGATCAGCCAAAAGCAATCAATTAAAACACTACCATAAGCAATACAATAAGTTGTTAGAGTGACAGGGTATAAAATCAATATATAAAAAGCAATGTACCATTCATTTGGTAACCAAAATAGTAAAACATATAGAAATACCTAAGTTCTTGGTTATGTAAGAAACAGTAAAAATGTCAATGGGAAATGAAAATAGCAATCTGTGCATGAGAAATAGGAAGAATTATTTTTCAATATGTTTTGCATCATTTAAGTCATTTCATAGCCATCTTATTTTGAACATAGGAATTTGATCTGGTTATTGCCTGTTTAAAGCCCTGTATCAGTTTTTTGATTGTTGTTGCTTACAGGAATTATTTTTGTGTTTTTGTGGAGGTTTTTTTTTTTATTTGTTTTAGTTATTATTCAATCTCTTTTTTCTATTTTGAGGAAATTTGCTCTTATGTATGGTTTTGAGAACACTCAGTGTCCCATCTTTCCTCCTGCCCAGGAAATTAACTCTGGAGGTGATTACACTCCCCAAAACAGATAAATGGATCAAAAAGTTGTGGTAGGGCCCTCCCTGGTGGCGCAACGGGTTAAGCGCAGCACTATGAAGCTGTCCAGAGCCACTGCAGCATGAGTTTGATGCCCGGCCAGGGAGCTTCCCACATGGCGCAGAAGACCTCTCTTGCCTCGCCTGCTGCTCCCCTTAGCAGTGTGTTTTGGTTGATCTGCCTGTTTTGCTCCCCACTCTGTCTCTGGTGAGTCCTCTCACCACCCCACACCTCTGGCCTACACCCCAGCTTGTATGCATAAATAAATAAATCTTTTTTAAAGAAAAAGTTGTGGTATATATACACAATGGAATACTACTCAGTGATCAAAAAAGATATAAACTCATGCCTTTTGCAGCAACATGGATGGAGCTGGTTGGGATTATGGTCAGTGAAATAAGTTAGAAGGAAAAAGATAAATATTGATGGTTTCACTTACAAGTGGAATATAGAGAAATTGAACAAAAAAGGTCAAGAAAAAGATAAAACTTTCAAGCTAATCATACATCTGAGGTATATAGCAAGGGTGGGGGAGAAAGAGAGGGATCAAAATAGAGGAGGGAAGAACACAAAGGACTATGGTAATGGATCAAGGGTACTATGGTGGTGAGAGAACTACCAGGACTATACTTGAGGGGGAAACCAAATACTGCACAAAAATGAACAACCATATAAGAAAATAAATAAATTGACTACCTTTAAAAAATAATAACAAATAAAGCTAAGGGACTCACACATACTCATGGAAACCTGAAGAAGCGTCCCACAGTGGTGGAGGTGACCTCTTGGCTGGTCTGTTCTAACTAAACACAGCTATTATTATTTGTGGGATTTGATTAAAGGAGATCCTTATTTTTAAAAAAGATTTATTTATTTATGCATGCAAGAACTGAGACAGAGTGGGGAGCAGAACAGGCAGATTGCCTGAAATACACTGCTGAAGGGAGAAGGGGACAAGACAGAAGAGGTCTGCTGTGCCATGTGCGTTAGCTCATTGGTCAGGGATTGAACTCATGCTGCGGTGGCTGCTGATAGCTTCATAGTGCTGACACTTAACACTTTGTGCTACCAGGGAGGCCCTACTTTTGTCCATTTTACTTACAGCTCTTTGGAGTGACTAGAGGGTGTGAAATAATTTGTTCCTTAAAAATTCTATTTAATGGGCCTCCCTGGTGGCACAGCGGTTGAGAGCTGTGCTGTGGAGCTGTCGGCAGTGCGCAATGTGAGTTCAAAGCCCAGCCAGGGAGGATTCCACATGGTGCGGCAGACCTCTCCTGCCTCACCCGCTGCTCCCCTCAGCAGTGTATTTCTGATCTTCCTGTTCTGTTCCCCACTCTGTCTCTGGTGAACCCTCTCGCCACCCCACGCCTCTGGCCTGTACCCCAGCTTGTATGTATAAATAAAATAAATCTTTAAAAAAAAATTCTATTTAATATTTGGCAACTTAAAAATAGTTTTCACATATATTTTCTCAGTTGATTTTTGTTAAAACCATGTGTGTGGTAAACTAAAGTAACAAATTCCAGAGTGACTGAATAACATTCCTAGGATTATGTGATATAATAATATAATTCATAAAATAAAAAACAACATTGGGCCTCCCTCATAGCACAGAGGTTAAAGTCTCAGCACTATTATGCTATCTCCAGCCACTGCTGCCTGAGTTTGATCCCCAGCCAGGGAGCTGACCCACATGGTGTAGCAGACCTTTCTGTCTCACCTGCTGTTCCCCTCAGCAGTGTATTTCAGTAGATCTGCCTGTTCTGCTCCCTGTTCTGTCTCCGGTGAATCATCTCATCCCCCGCACCTCCTGCACCTCTGGCCTAGACCCCAGTTCGTATGCATAAATAAATCTTTTAAAAAATAAATAAAATAAAAAACATTTACTTAACCCTTTCTGTGTCCAAGCACTGTTTTTGCTTTCGTGGGTTGTTTTTTTTTTTTACTTGCTGTATTTGAACCCATTCCGCATTACATCAAGAAGTCCTGATGTGATCCTTTCCACTGTGTGGTAATACATTATTATTTCCATTCTGTGCATGAGGGAACTGAGCTCCTCAGTTAATAAGTGGTAAAGCTGACAGGTGAACCATATCTGATGAAGTGGAATCAGTGTCCCAAATTATTATGTTACACTGCTAATTTTATTATAGACTCCTGCTGCTCCTAATGGTCATAGTTTATGGCTGCTGCAGCTTTTTTTCTTTCTTTTTTTTTTTTTTAAGATTTATTTTTTATTTATGCATACAAGCTGGGGTACAGGCCAGAGGCGTGGGGCGGCAAGAGGGTTCACCAGAGACAGAGCGGGGAGCAGAACAGGCAGATCAGAAATACACTGCTGAGGAGAGCAGCGGGCGAGGCAAGAGAGGTCTGCCCCACCATGTGGGATTCTCCCCGGCTGGGCGTCGAACTCGCGTCGCCACTGCCAACAGCTCCACAGCGCAGCGCTTAACCGCTGCGCCACCGGGGAGGCCCTGCAGCTTTTTTTCATGCTACATTCTGGCTAGAGTGAGTTCTATCTTATTGCAGCTCATTCACTATTTTTTTTAATCTGTGTTGGAAACCAGGCAAGTAAACTTATTGTATTGTGTCTAAAATTTGGGAAAAAATAATTGAACATGGATTCAGTAACATCTTTTATGGAAAAAAACATTTTTTTTAACTTCTTGTTTCTATTTGATTCTATTATATTCTATTTAATAAGAGTCCTAGAAAAGTGGCCCTTATAAAATAACTTTCTTTGAGTTAACTCATGTAATTGACCTGAAAATAAGGTTCTCTGAGTAGGCAATCAGGACTTGGAGTGGTAATAATTTGGAAGTCATAATCCTTTTTTCTAGCACTTGAGTCATCCACCTGAGGAGAGACTAAGATACTGGCTCATTAATCACCCTACCACAGAATGTCTATACTATAAATTGCTTCAACAGTGTTAAGTGACTGAAGTGAAAAGTGGATTGACTCTGCCAAAGGAGCAGAGCTCACATTTTCAAAAAAGTTGCTGAGTCTTAGCCCAATTGTTGGTAATTGGACTTTTGAAAGAATTACTCTTTTACTAATGTTTATTTCCTTTCTTTACTCTAGCTTCTTTTTATCATTTATTCTTTTTTTTAAAGATATATTTATTTATGCATACAAACTGGCCAGAGGTGGGGGGGTGGTGAGAGGATTCACCAGAGACAGAGTGGGGAGCAGAACAGGTGGATTGATTGAAGTACACTGCTAAGGGTAGCAGTGGGTGAGGTAGGAGAGGTCTGCTGCGCAATGTGGGAAGCTCCCTTGCTGGGGATCAAACTCATGGTGCAGTGGCTCTGGATAGCTTCATAGTGCTGCAACTTAACCCGTTGTTCCACCAGGGAGGCCCTATCATTTATTCTTTTATATATGATCATATGAAGGGAGTTTGAATTTGCCTACATCTTTGGTAGTAGAGAAAAATCCTCTTTACCTTTTGTTCTAATCAAAACAGCACAATGCATGGGTATTCATGTAATTTCTTTCAGAAGAATGTTGAAGAATCTGATTGTGGGCCTCTTTGGTGGCACGGGGTTAAAGTCTCAGCACTATCAAGCTATTGCCAGCCACTGCAGCATGAATTAGATCCCCCCACCAGAGAACTAACACACATGGCGTAGCAGACCTCTCTTGCATTGCTTGCTGCTCCCCTTAGCAGAGCATCTCAGTAAATCTGCCTGTTCTGCTCCCCACTCTGTCTCTGGTGAAACTACTCACCTGCCCCCTCACCTCTCAACTACATCCCAGATCTTCTCCATACACATGTGGGCGTGCGCACACACACACACACACACACACACACACACACACCTTAAAATGCTCCTATAAACTTTTAGAAAATCCCTCAAACATTGAATCTTGAAAATTCACAGTAAATTGTAATTCCCAACATCACCTATCTACCAATATTACAGAATTGTTCAAAGAATCAAATAGGCAAATAGTTTTGTAAACTGTGAAGTACTAAACAAATGCTAATCATTGGTTTTGGTTTTGTTTTCCCTTGGGGGAGGAATTGCCAGAAGGAAATTTCATGATATTATTAACACAATACACACAGGAGCACACTGGCTGCCAGTTGGCTATTGGTTCTCCTCACTGCTTGAAGTGTTGGTTTGGGTGACTTGTTTGATCAGCAGCTCTGCCCTTTCTACAACAGCTTTGTGGTTCTTGGAGGAGAACCTGCCAGTGATCTCAGCACAGCGGATTTGTTGCACATCAGCAGCACTTCAGCTCCTTAACATTGTGCATATGGAACTTGCTGAAGCCACATGGCAGCTGTGATTTTTTGCTTGTTTCTTCCATAACCAAGGCTGGACAGCAATATCTGGCCCTTGAACCTTCTGCGCATCCCGTTAGCAAGGCCTCTGTTTTGTCAGTTACGCTTAATTTTGAAAAATCGGTTTGACTTGTGTCCAGTGAACTTCTTAGTTCTCTTTTTGATGATCTTAGGCTTTCCGAGGGGTCTGAGGACAGCCAAGGCGCTGAATGGGAGAGGGTTGCCACCTCGGTGGGCCGTGCACAGGAAGGTCGTCATCATGGTTTTTATTTCATTGATCTGAGTACTCCCACTATAATTATGAGAACATTTTTTGTCATTGTGTAAGAGGGTGGTCCTCAGGAAAGGGGAGTGTCTCAGGACCCCACCCCCATCTCAAGCCAGAGAGATCCAAGACACCTAGGACTATGAATCCCAGAATGCCATCATCACCGAAGGAAAGACCCTGAGGATTGAGGGTGGAGTTAAGAAATGGTTTTGGGGATTTAAATACCAGACCTGTGAGCTTGGAGGGGGGCTATTGCTCGTGGCTGTGGATTGCCAAGTTTTTTTGAGTGGGCCATAAGATTCCAGCTCAGCGGAACTGGTAGGACACATTCACCAATTTATTCTTTATCTTTTTCCTTTCCCTTTTTGTAAATAAACCCTTTTATTGATTTTATTGTGTGTGTCTGCAGTTGAGTCTTTTAAGTCCCTTTTAAGCGCATGGGTGAGAACACAGACAGACACCCCATTTATATTGGGGCTGCCCTGTAACAATTGTACTTTTATAGCCATGCATTTTGCATGGTTCATCTTCTAAAAGAAATTTCAAAACTAAAACTGGGCACTTACTTCAGAAAGCTAGAATGAGGCCTAATGTCCCAATGTTACAAATTCTTATAACTCTTATCCTCAGAGACACCAACCTCAGATATTTCAACTGCCAAAAGCAGTTTTAAAGGCAGAATTTTTTTTTTAAAGATTTCTTTATTTATACATACAAGCTGGGGTACAGGCCAGAGGCGGCAGGGGGGTTGGGGTGGGGTGGGGTGGTGAGAGGGTTCACCAGAGACAGAGTGGGGAGCAGAACAGGCAAATCAGAAATACACTGCTGAGGGGAGCAGCGGGCGAGGCAGGAGAGGTCTGCCACACCGTGTGGGATTCTCCCTGGCTGGGCGTTGAACCCGCATAGCGCGCTGCTGACAGCTCCACAGCACAGTGTTCAACCGCTGCTGCACCACCAGGGAGGCCCTAAAGGCAGAATGTTACGTATCATTCTGTACACTTAGCAGAGTTCTGCTCATTGAAAATCTACTGTTGAAGTAGACTTAGAAACTTTTAAAAAGTTAGTGGGGGCCTCCCTGTGTTGCAACGGATTAAGCGTAGCACCATGAAGCTATCCAGAGCCACTGCAGCACGAGTACGATAGGCGGCCAGGGAGATTCCCATATGGCTCAACAGACCTCTCCCGACTCCCCCACTGCCCCCCTCAGTAGTATATTTCAGTCAATCTGCCTGTTGTGCTCCCCACTCTGTCTCTGGTGAATCCTCTCACCACCCCAGACCTCTGGCCTACACCCCAGCTTGTATGCATAAATAAATCTTAAAAAAAAATAAAAAGTTAGTGGTATATTTCATTAAACAATGTGCTCTTGACTTTCCCCATAACCTTTTCCTCAAAGACCTTTT
Source organism: Scalopus aquaticus (assembly GCA_004024925.1). NCBI lineage: Eukaryota > Metazoa > Chordata > Mammalia > Eulipotyphla > Talpidae > Scalopus > Scalopus aquaticus. The sequence goes on from PVIJ01008284.1 coordinate 68,282, forward strand.
CGAAAAAAAATTTTGTGTGAACAAAACCAAGGTGGTGGCTGGCAGTAGAAAAACATCCTGTGTTTGTGTTCATGTGAGGGGACGGATCATGTTACTTTGGGTTTGTTGTTGTTGTTTTTAATTTGACTTTGGAGCTAGTAGTTCCTAAATTTTGCTGCATATCAGAATTGCCCAGGCATCCACCCCAGCTCTATTGAGACAACATAAAATGAGGAGTCCTAGAAAAAGTATTTTGAGCAAATTTCAGGTCCTTCTTATGCAATCAACCAAGCATCTCCATATGTGGACCACTAGGAACCTCTGGCTCATCTTGCCATAGTGTTATTTTCCTCTTTGCCACTTTTAGTGTTCTTTCCTTTGCTAGTATTTTTGTACTTCCCAGGATCCCCAATGTCAGGATGAAATCTATCTAATGTCATTAACACCCTAGTGTGACTTAGTTTAATGCATGCCCTCTCTTCAGAAATGCTAATGCTGGGATTTGAGACTGTAAGATAGCTCAGGGTTGGGGTGATTGAATGAGGATAAGCTTTGCTTCCTGGCCCCCAAAATGACATTATTTAGGGAAAAACTTCCTTTTACTAACTTCCCAAAAGTCAGTCTTATATGCATCACTATACAGAGATGAATTCAGGAAAGAGTAAATGGAAAAATTTGGATAACACCTGGAATTGTGATTTGCAAGTTGCAAGTCCCTACAGAACTTCCTGTTTTTTGTTTTTTTTTTTTTCCTTTTAAATTACAGCAAATGTTTGAGACCTTTCTTAGGGAATAGTGATTTGTTCTCACTGGAGTTATTTAACATGAACTGATCCTCACATGGCAGATGTTGTAAGAGGGATTCAAACATTAGATTTAGAATCTCTCAATAACCTTTATCTTCTTTTAAAAACCCAAAGACTTTATGATCCTCTAACAAAAAAATATATTTTTTTTGACTTGTATTTCCCATCTGTGACAAATAGGATTAAAGTCTTTACTTTTGATATATTTTAGCTGCTTCACTTTCTTTACCTGGCAGCGCATGCCCAGGGCTGCCATAAGATTTAGAGAAGGTACTTTCATGAGACTAGGATTTACATAGGCAGTCCAAGTAGCTCTGGAAATTGCTCACATGGTCTAGGAACTCCTTGCTTCTCCTATGAATTAATATATTAGCACCCTAACAATCGCTGATCTCCTGCTCACCTGTAATTTCTTCTCCAAATGATAGCCAGAGTCCAATTGCTAAATGTAAACCTGTTTGTCTCATTTTCCAACTAAGGTGGGCATCTCATCATCTTCCAGATAAAGTTCATTTTCTTTAAGATAAATGCATCAGGTTTGTTTTTTTTTCAATGATCTGACTTCTTTTAGTCTCTTCAAACTCTTTATTATTTAGTGGCATTCCTGCCACAAATCACTTCCAATTCCTTGAGGTCTCCAGGTCCTCTTATGACTCTGGATTTGTGCAAAAACTTTCCCTTCTGCCTAGGATAGCACTCCCACCTTAATTTTTCTAATCTTTATTGATTTGTTTAGGATCCAACTTTAGTATCAATTTTCTTGATATTATCTCTGATCCACAAGAGCGTTAGTGTCTCTTTTTAAAAATCCAATGGTATACTGATACACCTTATTCTATTAGCAATTGTAATGTTTTGCAACTGATGAGTTTCTTATCCATTCTACTTTTCTTTTAAGATTTATTTTATTTATTTATGCATACAAGAACTGGAGTGTTCAGTGCTCAGGCAATAGTAGTGATAGTGCTGAGACTTAACCCCTGCGCCACCCTTAACCTACATACATAAAACACATATATACATTTAAAATAATCTACTGATTTTAATTCCATAAACATTTATTGAATATTAATTAATTATAAGGACAAACTGTGTAGGTGAATTTATCCACACAGGTATTTATCCACACACACACACATGCACATACACACACACACACACACACACACTCATATATGCATATCGTCTAGATAAGTAGATGGATAAAAATTTTATTATGATACAAAGCCTAGTTTTAGGTGACATGGGGAAAACATACCAAATATGCTGCATAGGATGTAAGTACTTCCCAAGACGATTTCACATTTATGATTCTCATTTCTTTGATGTCCTGAAGAACAGTAGGTTACATTTCAGTCCTAGCTTTATTTTTTTTTAAAGATTGATTTATTTATGCATACAAGAGCTGGGGTGTAGATGGGGGAGAAGATTCACCAGAGGCAGAGTGGGGAGCAGAACAGGCAGATTGTCAGTCCTAGCTTTTTAGGATATAGTTAAACAGGCTTTAGAGTTTAATTTTTGCTTCGGTGTTTTTTAATTCCATAGAATTTGTTTTCACAGGAAATTTATTTTCCTGGGAACAATGCTGCCTCAAATCCTTATATACATTATAAATGGCCCAAGGTTGCTTATGTGTCAGCTATATTTCAATTAAAAGTACGTATTGAGGGCCTCCCTGGTGGCACAATGGGTTAAGTGCAGCACTATGAAGCTGTCCAGAGCTACTGCAGCACGAGTTCGATACCCAGCCAGGGAGATTCCCACATGGCACAGCAGACCTCTCCTGCCTTGCCCACTGCTCCCCTCAGCAGTGTATTTCAGTCGATCTGCCTGTTGTGCTCCCCACTCTGTCTCTAGTGAATCCTTTCACCACCCCAGACCTCTGGCCTATAGCCTAGCTTGTATGCATAAATAAATAAATCTTTAAAAAAGTAAGTATTGAGGTGGAATCAGAGGGAAGAAACAGAATAAAACACAGTAACAACTATTTCCTTTTAACAATATTTAAGGAAATAATAATAGTCACCACTTATTAAGCTTTTCCTTTGTGCCAGAAACCTCACAACTCTAAATGGTAGTAGATATTATCTCTATACTTATAATTTAGGAAAACAAAGCTCAGAGAGATTTAACACTGAAAGTCACATAGCCAGATAGTGACAAAGCCAGGATTTTATCAAGATGTCTGGCTCAGAAGTTTTGTTTTTCCCTATGTTGTTAAAGGTGGAAAAAAGTTATTCTTCTAAATACTACAGCAGATTTACTATTTCCTTTCATGCCTTTTCACCCCAGTGTTCCTTGTTTCTTTTGGCACAGGATCTTTATCTATTGTGCTTTCTTTTCCTTTTGCTCAATTTAGGAACACATTGATTTCAGAATATCCTTCCACAGCAGGTGGAAAACTTGTCAAAACTTCCAAGTTTATACCATAATTACCAAATTTTAAAGAGATGAAACACTGCACAGGCCATCTCTGAAAGAATACTTAAGAAACTGGTAACAATATCTATCTTCAAGGAGAACAGGATGACCAGAAGACAGTGCTTAGAGGTAAATCTGTGTGTGTGTGTTTGTATATGTGTGCACATGTGCACCCTTGTGCACTAGTTCGTATATATAATCTTGCATGATTTGACTTTTTTAATGATATGTTCATGTCTGATCTATTTAAAAGAGATGATTGTTCAGAATGATGCCTATTAATAATAATAATTGTGGTTATTATAGCATCTCGTGTGTGTCAATTGATACTTTAATCTTGGACTCTAGTTGACCTTAGTTTTTTGCATCTTAGGGACTATTAGTTGAGATTGTTTCTTAGTAGCTGACTAGTAAAAAACCCTACTATAACTTTACCTTTGCAAATATGGCCAGAAGATGCCATACTCTATCATTCTACTTTCTAAATATCCTCAATATGTGCTTTACCTAGTAGTAACAACTCAGCATCCACAGAGAATTTGTTTTTTGTGACTGCCTCATTTATGTGGAGTGTATTAGTTCCTTGTAATAATCAGCTAACACTGTATTCTGAGAATCCTCTCAGGAATAGAATTCACATTTCTAGTCTTGTTAATTTAAAAATATTTTCCATGGGAAAAAAATGGGTTTTTAATAGAAAATAATCCTTTCATTTTTATCAAAATTGTTTCTTAACATTACATTTCACTTAAATAACTAATCAGTTATTCTCTTTTCCAGAGAACTATTTTAACAAGTGAAAGGGCAATGGTTTATTGGTCTGTCATGTGTCCATCATAACTAGTTTCATTTTACTCCTTCACAGAAGGTTTTCTAAATGCAGTCTATGGGAGAGACATAAAAACTGTTCATAGTGAATACAGGCCAACCTAAGAAATAAGTATCAGTGTAGCAAAAACATATCTTTGTGGATCAGTTTTCTTGTTAGATAAAAGTTGAAGCCCTGATAACAGCGATAAAATGCACCTCTTTGTCTTTCCTTGGAAGTAATGGGTAGCTCCAATTCCTGAAGTTCTCTTATCTACACAGCATAATAAACTTCTTCCTTTAATCTTGGATGATGAATGGCACCTTAAACACAGGTTACACAAATGGGCACCATTTTTATGGTCCTTACTTCAATTCCTTTCCCTTTTGCCACCCTAGGCTTATTGACATCCATGGTTCTTGATTTTTTTGTTTCTTTCAAATGCAAAGAGGGCTATGGGTTTGGACCCTTTGAGATGAACTCATCTTCATTGCATATCAGAAGAAAAGTAAGTATGCTCACCTCTAAGAATTGAGGGACACAGACAATAAAAGGAGTTCCTTCATTTATTTATTAGTAATCAGAATAATTATCTCCTTCCAGTTCCTCTTTCAGCTCTTAATAATGTGCTCTTTAGAGACAAGAGAACTTCTTTTAAACATTCTTTCCTAGGGATGGGAGGTGATTACTTTTCTCCTTCTTCTTCCTTACTCTACCCCAAATCAAGAGTGTTTTATTCCATCCATTTAGACCAGCTCTACTTCAGAAATTCTTGTCAGAGAAGTTAGACTGACAAGAAGTAGTCATTACTATTCCATATACAATAATGTTAAGTCCTAAATGACCATACCAAAAGTTCTTTCCTAATATTTGTTTGTTTACTTATTTATATTATTTTTGTGTAGAAGAATTGGGGTATAGACCAGAGGTGGGGTGGTGGGTAAGAGGATTCACTAGAGACAGAGTGGGGAGCAGAACAGGCAAATCTACTGAAATACACTGCTGAGGGGTGCAGTGGGCCAGACAGGAGAGGTCTGCTGCGCCAGGTGGGTCAGCTCCCTGACCAGGGATCAAACTTAGGCTATGGTGGTGATAGCGCTGAGATTTAACCCTTAGGCCACTAGGGAGGCCCTCTTTCCTAATATTTAAAGATTATCGCTGCAGCTGAGTTTTGATTCCTGTTCTTTTGCATCTTTCTGGGAATCCACAGATCAATTAATCCTGGTTTTACCTGGATACTCAATTTTCCTTATCAACTGAATCCTTTTCCACCACCATTTCAAAGATCTAAGTTCACATGATTTAACCCAATGGAAAACAAAACCCACTTTGGAAATATACTGTCTCATCCATTTTTTCACAGAAAGACTCAAGCTTTTTTGTTGTTCAATTTCTACTTCCTCACATCTGTTTTATTCTGGCTTCTGCCATTATTACCCAAATAACTATGGATAAGGTTACTAAACCACATCACTAAATCCAAGATGCTTTTTTCCTGGTCTCATCTCACTTGATGTGCAAATATGAATTTTAGTAAGGACTTGACACTGTTGAATACTCCCTCTTCAGAAACACTCTGTTGGCTTTTCTTAAATTTTTTGTTCCTTCCTCTCTTCTTCCTTGCAAGTTCACTTTATTCTGCGGAGCATTAAATGTGGTAGTACTTCAAGACTTGTTTCTAAATTTTTTCTCACTCTAAGACTTGGTCCTAGCAATCTCATCCAAAGCAGTGGCTTCATCTATATTGACAATTTCCAAATGAATAGCTCTAGGGCAGGTTTCTCTGGCTTAACGCAAAGTGGAGTTTAATTTGCTTCCAATACATTTATATTTAATTCTAAGCTTCCCCTGGGATGAAATGTCATCTCCATCCACCATTCCTAACTCCAAATAACACAAAATAACAGAAAACCCCTCTAATCTAGCTTCAAGTTCTATTGATTCTACCACGAACAAAATCTCTCAAATTTCCCTATTTCCACTGTTACCACCCTCGTCAAAAAAGTCTCTCGGAGCCTCCCTGGTGGCACAGCGGTTGAGCGCTGCACTGTGGAGCTGTTGGCATCGCACCATGCGAGTTCGACGCCCAGCCGGGGAGAATTCCACATGGTGTGGCAGACCTCTCCTTCCTTGCCCGCTGCTCCCTTAGCATGTATTTCTAATCTGCCTGTTCTGCTCCCCGCTCTGTTTCTGGTGAACCCTCTCGCCGCCCGACGACTTTGGCCTGTACCCCAGCTTGTATGTATTTGTATGTATAAATAAATAAATCTTTAAAAAAAAAAAAAAGTCTCTCAATGTTCTCAATGTAAACTTGTCTAGTAGTCTTTTTATTTCCATAATAAAAGTTTAATTAACACTAATGAGGGCTAATTATAGTTGAGTTTACAATATTTATTTTTCAAAGATTTATTTATTTATGCATACAAGAACTGGGCTGTAGGCCAGAGGCGTGGGGTGGTGAGAGGGTTCACCAGAGACAGAGTGGGGAGCAGAACAGGCATATCAACTAAAGTACACTGCTGAGGGGAGCAGCTGGCGAGACAGGAAAGGTCTGCTGTGCCATGTGGGAAGCTCCCTGGCTGGGGATTGAACTCGCGCTGCAGTGGCTGCAGATAGCTTCACAGTGCTGAGACTTAACCCGTTGAGCCACCAGGGAGATCCAGAGTTTACAATATTTATTAACACAACTTTTAAAACTTGGTGTTTCTTAAAGTCATTAGATAAAATTTATATAAGTTGCTATTCGCTCTATAACCTAGTCAGTTTTATATATATATATATATATATATATATATGTATGTATATACATATAACCCAGTCACATATAAGTGTGTGTGTGCGCGCGCGCGCGTATATATTTGAATAACACTTTGATATTTAGTCTGTAAGCTTATAATTATATCCCTGAATACACAGGGCATAGTACAGTGCCTGGAACACAAAAACTTAATGTTTGGTAGATGAATGAATAATTGTTCAAAAATAGCTTCTTTTCGGAGCAAAGAGAATGCAGTGGAACAAGGACAGTCTATTCAATAAATGGTGCTGGGAAAACTGGACAGCCACATGCAAAAAAATGAAGCTAGACTACTACCTCACACCCTGCACAAAAGTCAACTCAAAATGGATAAAAGACCTGGATGTAAGACCTGAAACCATAAAATGTATAGAAGAAAATATAGGCAAAACTCTACAGGACATACAT
>PVIJ01008285.1:0-75474 GCA_004024925.1 Scalopus aquaticus
ACAAAATGGAATAGAAAAGAACACAAGGGACCATGGAGATGGATCACAGGTGAATTGGTGGTGGGCTACCCAAGGGGAATGCAAAATGTAAAAGACATAAATAACAATAAAAATATATATTATAAAAAAAAAAAGTCTGAGGTTCCCTTCTGTTAAGACAAGGTCAGACAATAGGCAATTGTAATATTAATCTATTTTTTACTCATTATGGTGAGGGGAATATGACGTGGGAACTGACTTAACGTATAAGTCATAATGCTATCCCGAAATCTTGGTGAAGACTTCTCCATATTAAATAGATCCAATACAGAGGTTGGACTGCCTACATCCAAAGTTAGAGACTATAATTAGAAAAAGAACTGATCTGGGGAGGTAAATGAGCATGGTCTTTCTACCAAGTTTCTGAGGTAGTTTCTTGCCTTAGTACCGAGCACAGGGCCTGAACTAAAGTTGGCTGTTTAATGAAAGAAGAATTGTGTGGCACAAAAATGTTACTGCATCCTCAGTATTTTCACCCCTTACTCGAGCCCAACAACTTTTACAGTACAAAAAGGCATCTGAGGAATTCTTAGCTGACATTGACAGAGTATTCCTTTCACCACATGTTTTTCATTTTTCATACAACCGAACTCTGTCTGAGAAAGTGAGTTAGTTGAGTAACTCAGGAGCAATCCAATTGGTCATAAAGAAATAAGATGCAATTGACTTGTTTGCTGAAATTTTCAGGGGCAAATGAATTGTGTCTGATAGAATTGATAGCAACTTACATGCACTGGAAAATTTTCTTCTCAATATTCAATTAGACTTAAAAATCATCATGGCATAACTCCATGGCATGTCACAATTGCAACAATTGTTCTCTGCATAAAAGTTAGCCTGGGGAGGCCAACTTTTAAACAAATTTTTGATGAGTAATATTAATCTATTTTGTACCCATCAAAAATAAATCTGGATGTTCTCATGACTCTAAAGAAAGATAGAGGAAAATAGAAATTCCACATGATCCAGTTATTCCATATCTACATATTTACCCTCTAAATACAAAAACACTAACTCAAAGGTAAATATGTGCTCCCATGTTCGTCATGTCATTATTCATAATAGCTAAGAGTTGGAAACAATGTAAGCGCCTATTGACTGACAAATGGATAAAGTATATGTGGTATAAAAACACAATGGAATACTACTCAGCTGGTTAAAAAATGAATTCCTGCTATTTGCAACAACATGGGTGGGCCTAGATGGTATTGTGGTTAGCGAAATAAATCAGGCAAACCAACTGAACAAATGAACTAAATAAAAATAAGCTTTTTGACCAAAAGACTAAATTAGTAGTTACCAAAAGGAGACAGAGATAGGTAAGTAAGGTAAAAGTACTCGATTGTATGGTAAAGTATAGAATAGGACTTCTAGTCATGAACTTAATATAGAATATACAGATTTTGCTTTATTAAGCACACCTGGAACTTATATAATGTTATAATGCAAATGTTATTGCATTAAAATATATAAAATAAAATTTATATATTATATATATGAGAAAACTTTTTTTAAAAAAACTAGAGAGTACTTTTCTAAACATATCACTATTTTAATAGGTAGAACTGTGACAGTAGAAGCCCAAAGCATAAATGTAGTGGAAGATGCAAATTTCAATCCTAAACTTGGAGGAGACTTTCCAGCAGAGAAATGATGAACATGCAGAAAACTTGAGAAGTTCTTTCCTGTGGACCTAGCAATACATAAGGAATATTTTACCCAGTATCTCTCCTCAAATGCAATTCAATTCAGAGAATTCTATGTTTATTTGTTACGAAGCAGAGAATGAATCGGCCATAACATGAGGTGTCTGAATTAGGTACACTCACAGAGAATGAATCTGTAATTCTTTGGTCTCATTGGACTTTGCAGGTCTCTCAGGTTTCACCCTGGCTTTTCATCCTAATGTTATTATTTCTGACCCCTTTAAGTTTTACAACAAATAACTGAATCCAAATAGGGAACAGTACTTTGAGTGGGGAGAGGGTCTTATTGCCCCATTTAGTTGCCATAATAGCCTGGTCTCAATAAAACTGTCTTTCAGGCAGTTTGTTTCTGACAGTTAAGGTTAGCAGCCCCAACCATATCTTTCAGAACCAACGGTCCCTTGGGTACATTTTAATCTCTCAACTGCCCGGTGATCCATGCTTTTCCTCCCCACATTCACTAAACTATGTCCTTAAATCTTTCAAACATAGTTAGCTATCTATAATGGATGATGATTTAAAATGCTAACCACCTTGTATATTTGAACATGAATGGTGAGTATCAGAACCTTAAAGTCATTAAGCAGGAGCAGTGGAATTTCAGACCCAGCCAGGGAGGAGGCAAGGCTCTGATGTAATACTGTGTTTCTTCACCTGGATGTTGGTGACGTGGGTGTGTTCAGTTGTACCTTAATGATATGTGGGCTTTTCTATATGTGTATTATAATTCAATAATTTTTTAAAATACAAATGAGAGATAAGGATGTCTGCATTAACGTAGAGGTAGGGAGGAGTCAAATTTGAGGGATTTCAGTGATTAAAGGAATAGAACTTGATAATTAACGGCAGGGGAGCAAGGGAGCCCAGAGTCATAGTGCTGAGGATGCCAGGTGGCTAACTTTGGCATTAATCAAGACAGGGTTTAAGCAGGAAGAATATTATAGAAAAGACAGATTGGCAAGGGGTCGGGGGGACAGAAGATAATGGGACATGTTGAGCTCAAGTTACTGAGGCAATAGGCAGTTTAAAATAAGGGTCAGGATCTTGGGAGAGAAAAAGAGCCTAGGAATAGATAAAGATCACTAGGATATCCATGGTCAATGAAGTGATATCAGTGAGAGTTATTCAGGAAAATGTATTTGAATGTATTCTTAAGAAGAGAAGTAGACTGAATTTGGACCCCTGGAGAGCATCCATCTGTTATACATGGTACCTACAGAGATAGATATATGTGTCTACTGAATATGTTATCATCTATCTATGTCTGTCTATCACCCATTTACAAAGAAAGAAAAAGGGAGAGGGAAAAAAGCCACAGAGAAGATCAGAAAGGGGTGATCAATTAAACCAGTTACAGTAGTTTAATAGAAATCCACCATCCTGGCAATATCTCAAGAGGCTATGATGGGATATCACATGCAAAAAAATATTTCTCTCCTCTACCTGGAGAGTGAAGGAAATGGATTAAACCTGCTATAGAATAAAAAATTTTAATGACATAGCATGAACATTTATCAAAATGGGCGATCAACCAATCAGGAGGAATATCAGGACATAAACACCTTGCAAAGCCATCCCTGTGCATGCTAGCTGAGCATACACCTCCCAAGACCCTTACTGACCATCACTAAGGGGCATATAAGGTAGAGGTTAACAGAATTAGTTTTAGACCAGTCCTCCTGATTTTTACTACTGGTTTGGTGATGTTTTAGCTGTGTGATCTTGGGGTGGTTCCTAAACTTCTCTGTGTCTGTCTCCTTATCTATAGAATGTGAGAATAATGAGAGTCGTGAAAACATACGTTTAAAATTTTAGTTTTTGGAATAATGCTTGGCATGCAGAGAACACTAACAGATGTTAGTTGTTAATATATTTCTGAAGAATGGCCTAGACCTCAGGAAAAACTGTCTTCCTATACACACAAAACTGAGTCTCACTCCTTCCAAAGTGTTGAATTCATATGGGTAGGCAATGATGCATTCATGCAACCATGATCTCCTCCTGGAAAGACTCCTAAATTCAATTAGCATCCTCACTTCAACTAAACAAACTTTGGAAAAAAATCCAACTGCTTCACATACTTTATTTAGATGATTTCAGTAAGGGAGAAAAGTAATCCTTTGAAATGATACCAAAACCTCACAACAGACACATTTCATGGTTGAAACTACAAAAATTTCAAAGGCATTTGCTTTTTTTCCAACCAAGTTTTGGGGGGAATGTAACTAAAAACGCTGTTTGAGAAGTGGGATTTGGAAGGATGAGACACTTTATTTGTGGTGCAACTGTTTCATCTCCATATCCTGAAATGGACTTTTGCCTGAATACTTGCTTATGGTCTGTTCACAACGACATTATTTTGTAGGAAAATAAAAGAGGTTCTTAAATCACCAATGAAAGAAAAAATTGCAAAGACATTTTTGAATGAACAAGAAGAGATCAAGAAATATTCTCTACAGCTTTCAGAATATCTATTTGTCAATACCATCTTTTACAATTTGTAAAACTCAGGGAAATTAAAGCCCCGAGAGACTGCTGTTGCTGGCCAGCTTGGGCGTCATTTCTTGTAAATGATAAGGAAATTTAAAAACTAATATTTTAAGGTTTCCTCCAAAACAGGGTGGGTGAACAGAGAGGAAGAGAATAGGGCAGTGGGTTCGCCACACTTTGAAGGTGAGGGACTGGAATGTTACCTTCGCAGATTGGCTTGCCCAGACAACTCAATATCAAATGATCCCCTTCATTGTTCTCCAGCCTCGTGCTTTCTTTAATATTTAGAACTGCAACACTACTTTTAAAAGTGTCCTTCTGGTACACCTATTCAATACCTTTCTTCTCTAACGGGTTATTTCCACAGCTATAACTAATAGTAGAAAGACACACAATATGTTAAATTGTAGAACAATTAAGTCATTGAGGCAAAAAGATTGATCAAGAGAAGTCCAATTAAATCAAGGATTTAGTGATTATGGAGCAATTGACCTGCATTATGGTCAGTATATTGACCACTGAATCATCTGATTTAAAGTTTAGCTCAAGACACTAGACCACACTCTTTGCACCCTTACTCTAAATGACTAAGAGGGGCTTTGTAGAGTTAGTAGGTACTGAATTGCTACATTTGAGAAGCCTGTAGCTATCATTCATTTGTTTAGGAAAAGAAGCCTTAAGACAAAATAGAAAGAAGGAAAGAGGGGAGGGATGGAAGGGGGCAGGCTTGCAAGCAGTAAAATACACACACATGCACACACGCATGCACGCATGCACACATGTATGCACGCACTCACGCACACGACTCACATCTAAAACGAAGCAAAACTCAATTCCCTAAAATCCAAACCACTTAAGTGAAAAATGAAACAGCACCTTTAAAGTATATTAAAGGAACATATAAGAGGAACCAAGGCAGTGTCCTGAGTATTTTTATTAGGAAGAAATATAAACTTACCAGCAACTGGCTGCACGGTTGGAAAGTTTTCTCAAAACTGTTTTTTACCAATGCTCTGAAATAAGTTAGTGAGGGATGGTCTCTTCAAGAAAATCTGAAGTATTTTGTCTGCTTGATGTCAGCTCTTTGTGGTTGTAAATGTACACAAGGAGCAGAACAAAGCCATGTCAACAGAGCCCCTCCCAAAAGCCAGGAGGCGCCTTTTATTCCTGTCATACAGTGATGGTTATTTATGATTCTTCTCTGGCAGAAAAAAAATTGTTCAGGAATAAGAGAGATTTTATTGCAGGGGCTAAGTTGTATTGAGTTACTATGAGTTCCATCCAGGTTACTGGAAAAGATCAGCAGCCAGGGCCAATAATAAAAGCCAGCAATGAGAAGGGAGAATGGTTTTGTGAACTGACTGGTTCAAGTAGTTCAGTATAGAGTGATGAAGGATGGGGAGAGGGTAAGGGAAGGTACTTTTAGGACATAAATAGAGCACCTTTCTATGCTTTGTAGGTACTTAATGGCTGAATTAATAAATCAATTATCAATTTAACAATATGCCAGACTCTATACCAAACATTTCACATAACTAGTTTCATTTTAGCTTCACAGCAATCCCATGTGGCACATACTATCATTCTTGTTTCATAGATAGAGATATTAAGCTCAAGCTCCAACAGTCACTAAGACATGGAGTCTGCTGCTGTTGAAACCTTGCTCCCATGTGGTCACCAGCAACTGGAAAAAACTTCAGAAATGGTCAGATCCTGGCCTGCCACCAAGGATGGGATGGGCCATCCTCAGTGTTGAGAAAACCAATTCCCCTGCATGGTCTTGCTCTCTGGAGAGGGCAAGGGGAGGATGGGTAGGAGACAGCACTCTGTCTAAATTGAGACAGCACTCAATTTAGGCAGAACCAGAACACAACGTGGGCACCAGTGATCCTGGTGCACATTACAAGGGGGTCTGTTTCCTTCCCAGCAAAATCCATCAACATGGTTTCACACTTAGGCACTATAAAGGATCTTCTTTCCTACTAATAAAAAAATCATAATAATCATCATTGTGATGATATGAACAAAAGATTCACTTGGTGAGATTTATTGAAGGAAAACAAGTAAGGCGGCAATGAAAATGGGAGACTGTCCCAGGTACAAAGTAAGGACCTGGAAAAAAAGGGGGGGGGGGAGTGGGGAGGAGAGGGAATAGCAGGGACCTAGAGGAGGAGGCATAACCAAAACTGCAAATAGAAAGGTGGACACAGTGACTGACCATGATGAGACAGTCTCTGTGAGGAATGACTAATTAGCCTGAGGGACATAGGGCATCTACCATCTCATCTACACAAAAATGTAATCTGTTTGGCAGGAAACAAACTAACCCTCTAGGTCTCTAGTGCGCTTGGATTTGTGCACCCCTGCCCCAGCTGATTATAAATAATTTCTGAGTCCTCAACCTTGTCACCAGCAATGTGAACCCCTAGCTTCATAATGCATGCAGCAGGGGAACAAATGAAAATCAAATGGGAAAAGGCAGGAGAACTCCATGCTGTGTATCAGGAGACAGGGGAAGCAAAAACATAACCTTGTAATGAAGTGATTGAAAGATTGTTAAGACATCCATGTACAAGATAAATCATCGTCTCAACAACGTGATTGCCTGATTCCCTGGCAGACAATACACCAGGTGAACTCCTTCTCCAAATGAAGCAATCTTGCCCTAAGACAAGAACAATTTCCCTGAATATTGCGGAGGAAGTAAGAAGTGGCACTTCGGATAAGGGATTGAAAGTGCCTGGCAGACACATTCTTATAGTGCCCCCCTCCAGCCTTTCAGACTCTGGATAATGCCTAGAGAATTCTCTTGCAGCTCCAACCAATCCTGACCCCCAAGATTAGCGAATGGAATATGAACCTGGCTGGAGCTCACAAAGGACTGGCTATTCTTAGGGAAACAAAGAAAGAGTATGAGTTCCATTGCAGTTTGTCTGCAGAAAGTACGGCCAGTGAAGTTGTCCCATTTTTTCCTATTTCTGTACAGAAGCCCAGCCCCACGCCGCTCCAGCCCGGGTTGATGATGTGGAATTCTCTCTCTCTACAAATGCAGTGTCTCGGCACTTAAGTGGAGTTTGACTGATGGTGAAATTGAGTGTGAATTTCAAGCAGGCCATTTCCTTTGACTACTTCAGGGAAATGCTATAATGAGGAGAGGATTTTTAAAACCAAAGAGAATGCAAGTTGGTCATTAGCCCTAAAGAGTGACTGTCATGGAAGGTATTCACAGACTTTGGCCATAATTATATTATTATTTATACACAGTTGTGATAAGAACTTATTTCCAAAAGAGCTCAAATTGTTTTATAAGTGCAAGTTCCTTAATTTTTGGAGTACCCCTAAGCTACAGGCTGGGGATTAGTTTTATTAACTCCATTTAGAGATAGAGAAAACGAAGGCTTAGAAAGGTTAGTGTCTAGCTTCCGGTCACTGAGCAAATGAAGATGTAAATTGGTCAAGGACTTCAATCCTTGGCTGTTTCTATTCCATTAGTACAAATGAGACATTCGCAAAAACGTCTTACTGCAGCTGTACGATGGAGTTCAGAATGTAAGGATAGAGCCAGGAGAGGGATGGAGGGTGCAAAGCTGCAACTTGGAGAAGCATGCCTATTATGTTCTTGCTGATGCACACCCTGGTGTCCAGGGACATGGAAACAGGAAGGTGTTAGTTATGTGGTGGTGGATGCAAGACCTTCTCTGCAGCCTGAAAGTGAGTGCCACAGTGAAAATTCTGGAAATCTCTTTCTCTGTAGCCTTCCCATGTTAAAAGGGAAAGGGGGGTGGCAGGACAGGTAGTGAGACAAGAAGTATGCTGCTCGGAGCCAGGATTCCAGGCCCTGGGCTCTTAGGCAAATTGTTTACCTCTTACCTAGAGGTGGCCAGAAATCCAGAGCAGCCCACCTGCACCAACAGCATACCAACAGAATACCAGGTCCCACTTCAGACCAATGGGGAATAATTTTACTGCTATTAACAAGCACTCTAAGTGTTTGGTATGCACATTCAAATTTGGGGAGAGACACAATCTCAGAGTTGTTAAGTGCAGAGGCTGGATTTATAGCATCTGAGTTAGAATCCCTAGCTTTCTACTTAAACCACTTGTGTGACCCTACGCCAGTTCCTTAAGCTCCATTCCCTCATCTTTGAAATGAGGGATAATTGGACTGTCAACATCAGGAGATTATTTTAAAGATTAAATGAGAGAATCTATTGTATTAAGGACTCCCAGAGATGACTCACACAATACATTATCAACAGTGCCTAGTATACAGTATGCGCTCCGTCCCTGTGCCTTCAGCCCCTTCTTGTCACTCATTCTACTGTGACTTAAAATATTTGGAGCAATAGCACTGATTAGCTCTGGGGCCCCCAGTTCTTTAGGAATACCCTCTTTCATACCCATATTTTTTCATGGATCTTTCGTCCAACCAAAACCCTGCCAATACAACCCTCAACTCCTCTTCCCCTGTAACTCCCAAAACTGTGTCTACAGGAAGCAATTTCCCTGCGGGAAATGCCCACGGGGGCAGAAGATCCTTCAAGAACTAGAGTCAGCCCCTGGCTCACTACTTCATCCTCCCAGGTCCCACTAGGATCCCGAATGCTCTTCAGGAAAATGACTAAATAGAACAATGGGACAGCCCTGCCACCCCAGCTCTGCGGTACAACCACCTTCAAAGACATACTTTCAGGAAGGTTTGGAAGCTAAACTGCTTTGTAACAAGACAAGAACATAATAGGATGAGACAGCTACCCACTGTTCCACTGACCTTTATTTAGCACACAGAGATTTTGTATAAAAACACACATGCTACCAGAATGAATTCTGCCAACCAGGAAAAGGACAACCCACATTGGTCTATTAACAAAAGATTGCCCTTCTTTAACTACTAGAGGGAGGTTTGGAGGAAGAGGCCCCCTTCTATCCATAAACCCAGAATTTACTTTAGGCAGGCAGTCAACAGGCATTAATTAAGCAAAAAAAGGTCCAGTTTGTCACAGGAACCCCTGCACCCAAGCCAGGAGAAAAAGGGGAGCTTTCCTGTCTCCCTTCCTGTCAGAGAACTACAACGCAAATTTTAATTTTTCAATGAGAATATGTCCTCTGAACCCCACGATTAGTGTTTCTGAACATAATATCTCAGTTTCGGTAATTACCCCCCTTTTCTTCCCCTTCTCCTACCATCAGAGCAGGAACAAAAGAGGGATTTCAGGGTTCAGATCTGAAATCAGCTGGTGTCAATAAAAAAGTAAACAGTCTTTATCAAGCAGTTAACCATCTGCTTGCCAGAGCACCACCTGGAAATATAACACTTCAGAGATAACAGATACGTCTTTTTAACAGAAGATTCAGAAGTGTTAGTGATTTCTCCCCCAAATCACAAACCACTCAATTATGGAGGTGCTGCTGATGCAAATTCAGGTCCTTCCCTCTCCCCCTCCATTCTTCAGCATGTCCTCCCCTCGGCAGGCTGTATTTACTCTGCTATTTGCTCCATAAACACAGAGATAATGTAAACAATGAGTGGACGGGATCAAGTGCTGCTGTGGAAGTTTCACTCTGGTTTATAATTCAGACCGCCCTCACCCCAGGCTCCTCTTAGAATGTGGGCATCCTCCTGGCTTCCAGGTGTGGACTCTGCAAATGTTACTTGTCATTAGTGGGCACACTTATTTATAGCAGGATAGGATGTAACAGGAAGAGATAGGCTTCCTGCTGTTCTCCTGACATTTGCTCAATTGGAGTGGGGTGCATGTTTATATCAATGTAAAACAGCTGTCACATAAACACAGCCTGCCATAAAGAAAAAAATCAAGAACCAAGTGAAGGGAGGGGGGGAAATGCCTGAGACAAATATTTACTAGGTGAACAACACATACACACACAGAAGCAGAGAATTTGTTACTTTAGTTATTAAACATTTAATCTGGTGAAGTTCTCGTAATAAAAGATATGAATCATATAAATGTTTGGGCTTTGGCTTTCTCAAGTAAAAGTGGAGCTGGCAAAAGTGCTGTGCTGACAGCTTTGCAGGTAGAAATATGCAGAAAGCAGCTGGTTTGGGGGGTCTCGGCACGATTTCTACTAACTGAATCACAGTTCATGGCTCATCATGGGTGTGCTGACATCTCTATTTTCATTTATGAAAAATCTGGGTGCCACTTAAACCTTGGCAAAGCCACAGGGAGCCAGAGAGAGAGCATCTAACAGCATCTTCTTACTGCTCTGGGTTCCAGGACAGCCCAGAAAACCCAGTGATTCTGGATGTGGATTGTCGCTGGCTTCCAAGAGCACTGTCCACTTTGGGGGAGAAGGAGGGCTGGTGGTCAAGGTAGACATCAACCACTGAGCCCAGTCACTCTGCCTGCTCCTGAAAGTCTTCTGCCCTCAGAGCCTAACACGTCTCAGCATCGCTGCAGGGCCTGTTATAACACTAATTGCTGAAACCCTTCTGAACCCCCCAGTTTTTATGATTCGGTGCCTGTGAAGTGGGATTAGAAACCTGCATTTCTAACAACTTCCCAGCTAAAGCAGGTGCTGCTGGTACAGAGATCACACTTTGAAAATGTCTGTATTATGGAAACTAGGGAAGAGGGGAGCTAGGGACATTCTCTAATAGTCCTTCTATGTCTTCAATATGTGAGCTCAAACTGCCTCTGGTATCCTGGGGGAAATTAAAAGTGCAGACCGGAACAGGCCTCTCCCTTTAAGAGAAACGTCTTGAATTCGGTGCCTGTACCATGGGAACATATTTGTCATCACACCAGCCCGGGATATCTGATTAAGCCCCATAAGCCAGATTCCCCCTTGCCTGATTGGACCTGCAGAGAAGTCACATCATGAGACACTCTGTGCAATCCTTCCCCGTATTTTTTCTCAGATGGCAAAGTTTCATTAAGGATCCTTTCCCCTTGCTCATAACCAGTGATGTTCAAATTATTTAGAGCAAAACATCCAGGGGAACCTTGAACTACAGTGGAACAAGTAAGGTGTACTGTTGTTCTTTTTGAACATTCCCCCAAACATCTCTGTGGTAGATCATTTTTGGAGCGATTCACGTCACAAATCTGCATCACCACTGAAGGGAAAATGTCATATTAATTTATCTGAAATTTCATATTTCTAATAGGAACTTTCACTTTCTGAGTTATCTTTACCTATTTGCTCATCACCAAGCATTAACTACTTTTCATACTGACACCAAAAAACTGTATATATCACAAAAATTACGGTGTATTCTACAAGTATAGAATTCCAAAGTCTGTTTGAGATCTGCTTATTTGCTCACTAGCTCAGGTACTCACTCCTACAAGTTAAATTTACAGCATGCTTTTCATGAAAATTATAAATTACAACACGTCATGGGACTTTAAGATTGAAATAACTGCACTGGGCTGACCCATATTCTGTGTGCCAAGCCAGACCCTACACTGACCGGCCATGCATGCTTGCCATAATCATTTCCTCTCAAGGCAGTGGACTCCACTGTTGGCCAACTCATCCCAATGTCAAAGTGTTCTTCTGTAATTTATGCCTAAGTCTAATGCCCTTATCTACTCGCTTTCCCTAGTTATGCCCCCTGGAAAAACATAATAAGCTACTTCCCTCTTCACACGCTTGAAAATAGCTGTCATATCCCTTTTAAATCTTCTCTTTTGGTAGTATATCTAAAGTTCCCTCAGCTCTTTCTAGAGCAGATTTGCCCAAAACATATTATAGCTCCGGGCAAATAGGAGACATTCAATAAATTTAAGTTAAATGAATGAATGAATAATGGATAAGGGTACCGGTGAACACAGGTATTGAGTTTCCCTCCCCTTCAACCAAGGTAAAAGTTGTAGTTTTAACTATTCCGGGTAACTCTGGAAGTCTTCTCCTTGTAGTGATTTATCATTTTGGTTATGGCAACAAGACATCTGAACTGATGCCACCAGTTTGGTGTAACAATTAAGTCACTTAAGCCATTTAGCTAGTGAGTGAGTTTAACATCCACATCACAATTTTGCTTTTATTATACATGTATTTTAAAGTGTGAATGAGATTCTATTGTGATATCAGAAATTCTGGGAGTTTGCAAAGATCAAAGATCATTTTCCTCTCAAACAGTGAAGGTGGAAGATTTTCCACATGAACTAACAAAGAATCCAGTGGGCTCATGATTTTTTGTGATCTGGTCCCTATAATTGTGGAAGTTGATTTTTTATCAGCTTTCTGTTCTTAGCTGAGTCATGCCATCAATCACACAGGGATTTTTCATGTGAACTGCTGTTCAGCATGCTCTCCTTTTTGCTTTATGTTTATCATATTTAAGAAGAGGAGACTCATCTGTCTAAGAGAGGGGCGATGACACTCTACTGGCCTCACAGGGAGATGGGACCTACATGGACAGCAGTCCTCAGTTTTGTGTGTCAATTTACCAAAAAAAAAAAAAAAAGAACAACAACAACAAAACACCAAAAAACCATTGTATCAGAGAATTGCTGTTCAGGCTTTTGGACCTGATTCACATTATTCTATTAATCTAAACCCTGAAACACTGATATACAAACAGAAATTTCCTTTTAAATTTTCCAGTGGGGCTATCATTTACAATGACTGCAAGCATATACAAGGGATCTCCTATAAAAACTCAAGGAAGCTTAATTGGCAATTAAAAATTTGCTCAATTGAGCACAAAATCTGAAGAAAGGGAATTGCATGTTTTCAAGTCATAAAGTACTCCTTGCCGAGAACTAAAGTACTCATGCCTGCTAAATACTACTTTTACCCCTCAGTCTGGGCAAATATTGACCAGTCCTTACTGTCCAATGTTTCTTTGTCTGCGCACTAAGAAGACCACTCATCTCCTATAAATCTATTCTTTTTCTAGACAGAAGAAACCACAATGACTTAGGTTATAACTTTCTTAAGCTATCTTCCAGACTTGAAGATATTCTCCCAGCTATCGTGAACACAGTTTTCCAGTTCTACCGCAGCTGTACATTTAGAAACTCTCTAATGAATGACCTTTCATCTATTTCAGTTACTCAATATTTTTGGAACAGGTAATACATGTTCATGGTAAAAGAAAACATTTTCAAAAAGGATTAAAAAAAATATGAAATGTAAATTCTTTCCTTTTCTTGATTCCCATCTCCTCCACTGCTGTCAGTCTCTTCTCTATTCACTCAAAGACAATCTACACATACTCTCTTCCTTTGCATTATATAAATGGCAGTATACTATCGGCATTACTTTGCTTTTAGAATTACATTGCTATTTTAACAGCTTCAAAGGATTCTGTTGTATGGGTATATGGTATTTACTGAACTAGTCCCAGTAACAATACAAATTTGGTTTGTTTCCAGTCTTTGACATTGCAAAGGATGCTGCAATAAATAGGATTGCTTAATTAACATTTCACACCTGTGCAAGTATATCTTCAGATGTATTTCTAGATGTTGAATTACATTTTTACTGTAATAGATATTACCTAATATGTCTCCATAGCACTAATCCAGTTAATATTCCTACCAGCAATTTATGAGAGTGCCTATTCCCACACACCACAGAGTGAGTTCATTAGGTATCTATTGCTCTGTAACAAATTACCACAACACTTAATAGTGATGTGATACCTCACAGCTGCTGTGAGACAGGAATTTAAGAGGGGTGTAGTTGGGTGGTTCTGCCTCACAAGGTTGCTCAGAGCTGCCGTCAGCCAAAGCTTTAACCAGGGCTGGGTGCTCACTTTTAAAATGTCTGTTGGCAGAAAGCCTTGGTTCCCTGCTAACAGCTGGCAGGATGCCTCAGTTTCTTGCCATATGGACTTCTCCACAGGGCGCCTTGAGTGTCTTCATGACAAAGCAAATGACTCTCCCCAGAACAAGTGCTCCAATAGTAAACATGTAGGAGACAGCAACACCATTCATGACTTCGCATGGCCTTTCTGGAATCACAAACCATCCTCTCTATGGTTTTCATTAAAAGCGAGTCCCTAAGTCCAGCACATACTCTGAAGGAAGAAAATTATATTCCCTTTCTTAAAGAGGAGTATCAAAGAATTTGGGATAATTTTAAAACCACTGTAGTGAATTGTCAGCTTTTTAAATTTTTTTTTAATTTTTGCCAATCTTATGGTAGGAAATGTATCTCCAGTAGTTTTATGTGCAATTTCTTATTATGAAGAGGACACTGAGTATTTCTAAGTGCTTCACTGAAGTAAAATTGATACACACATATTTAAAGTATATAATTTGATGAATGTGAACATAGCAAACATCCAGTATCTCATCACCACAAAGTGATACACATCCAATACCTTCCACCAAAAAAAAATTGACAAAATTTAGGTAGAACAGCAAAGAAAAAAAGAGAGATAATGCAGAATAATAAAAGTGGAAATGAAAGAGAAGACAACTGATATCACAAAAATAACAAAATTATAAGACTCTCTGAACAATTACACTCCAACAAATTGGATGACCTAAAAGAAATGGATAAATACTTAGATACATATACCTACCAAGACTGCATCAATAAGAAACAGAAGATCTCAACAGACCAATAATGAATAAGGAGACTGAACCAGTAATCAAAATCCTCTCAGCACAGAAAAAAATCCAGGACCAGACGGCTTCACTAGTGAATTCTGACTCTTTTCTAAAAAAAAAAAAAAATCATTCATACATTCTTTTGGCAAACTTTATGTCTATGACCTTTGTTGATTTTTCTATTGAGGATTTTGATGTTTGTGGATATGCATAGCAAATATTTTCCCTATTTGTTAATTTCCTTTGTGCTGGAACATTTTTTTGTGTCATGCCAACAGTTTTTAAGGATTAAAACTTTCAAATGTGTCTTCTCTGGAACATCTTAGAAAGATATTTCATTCTGAGATTATTTATTTTAAACTGATGTGTTTCCTGCTTTTTTAATGGTTCTATTTCTTTTACATTCAAATCTTTGGTTCATCTAAAATTAATTTTGATATAAGGTGTAATATAGGGAGTCAAACCTTATTATTATTATTTTTTCCTACAGAGGTTGACTACTTAGATTCACCAATAGCACTCATTGAATTATTATTTTCTCTTTGTATCATTTAGTGTCATGTCAGGAAATCTGAAAGCACTCTGTATTTCAAGCAAAGGAGAATTTAATACAAATGAGTGAGAAACACATTGGAAGAGCTACAGAAGCAAAGAGAGGGACGTCACGAAGTGATGACCACACTGCCCGAGCCCCTGGCTGGAAGCCAACCATCGGAGCTCACCGCTCAGCTGCGGTAGCATGACCATTGCTTTTTTAGGAACTTCACTTTGGACACTGAGCAAGAACCAAAAACTTAAACTTGAGTGTTGCTGTTGAAACCACTACCATTCTCACTACTGCTGCTGGAGCTCAACTTGGCCTGACATTAATGTTACTACTACGGCCAGTAGAGGTTCTGGAAGCATATAAAATAGCTCTTTAACCTATATCCTCCACTCTCAATCAAGGCATGCCACACCCAGAACCAGACCAAAGGAAGCTGGGAGGGAATCTGGAAATGTAGCACACAGGCTTCCAGCTAGCACTTCTGTGACTAATAAGAGTATGAATGGTTAAGAACAAAGCTGAGTGTTAACAATCAGCCACCTAGTGATTGAGAAAAGCCATGTAAATCACATAACAAATTCCTCCATGCTGGAGGGTCTATTTCTAGACATTCTATTTTTTTCCCCTATCAATCTATTTGAAGTCCATGTCACATTGTTTTGAACACAATGTTTTATATCTAGTAGAGATAATCCTTTGTCGTTATTTTTCCTTTTTAGAATTTCCTGAGCTTCCCTGGACTGTTTATTTTTTATGTAAATTTTAGAATTAACTTGCCTACTTGCAAAAAAAATCCAGTTTGTTTTTTATTGGAAGGATATTAAAATTCTGGCTTACTTAGGTAGGAGGTGGGAGACAGGGACATCCCTATCTAACTCAGTGGGCAGTTCATTTG
Organism: Scalopus aquaticus; assembly: GCA_004024925.1. NCBI lineage: Eukaryota > Metazoa > Chordata > Mammalia > Eulipotyphla > Talpidae > Scalopus > Scalopus aquaticus. The sequence goes on from PVIJ01008285.1 coordinate 16,213, forward strand.
TTCAAGTCTCCTTCTGTGATCTTACTGGTATTTAAAGTTTTCTTCCTATAGATTTTGCATTTTTCTCATTACGTTATTCAGAAGTATTTCATGTATTTTGTATTTGCTCTTGGGGTCTCTTGTGATTGACAATAATTTTCAGAGATGAAGGCCAGTGATCTCCATATATGATCTTTGTTCAGTTATCTTACTTTTCCCCGAATTCCCTGACAATAACAGCATTGCAGATTATTCTCTCTTCAATTTTTGAGGCAAACAATTGTTATCTGCTAATAATTATAATTCATGTCCTCTATTTTAACTTTTAAACCACTCCTTTCTTTTTTCTAATTGTATTAAATACCACCAGACCATGATAAATAATAGCAGTTATAGGGTGTCCTCTCCTTGTTCCTGATTTTAACAGGAATGCTTCATTCTTCCCGTATTATGCAAAACACTGGGCTTTGCATAATAGAGTAACATATATTAATTTTCATTTTATTAAAATGAAGAATAGGTATTGAATTTTCTCAAAAGCCTTTATAACATTCATAGAAATGATCGTGATTTTTCCATTTATATCCATTAATATGAAATATATTAATAATATACAAATATTGAAACATCCTTGCATTCATGGAACTAAGTCCTTTGGTCATGTAATATTTATCTTTTAATATGTGATCTGTTTGCACATTTTGTTTCGGGTTTTGCATCGATTGTCCTGTGTGATTGGTCTGTAGGTTTAAGTGTCTGTGTGGATACATGTCTGCTCTTTGTCCTCATCTATTTTAAATTGATTTCTACTAGCTTCACTCTCAGATAGTGACCTCACTACCCATTTCCTCAGGACTCCTTACTGTAGCCTCCTATGTGCTGAGTACAATGAAACTGATCTTTTAAACATAAATATTGAATTTGATGTTTATTTGTGATAATTTCATCTTAGAGCTTTCTTTTACTGCAGCACTCTATCAGTAAAGATCTTTTGGTTCCTAACTTCCCTCCATATATTATATTCTGTGATTTGAGCAAACAGTTGGCAGATGGGTCAAAAGCCAGCAGACAGACTGACCTATAACTTCCCTTACCTGTGAAGAAATACAGAGGGAATCAGAATCAGATAATGAGTCTCCATCCCATCAAGGAAGAAAACTCAAAAGGCCTGCTAGAGGTCTGTCAGGCGAAGACCCACCCATCAAGTCCTCCTAAAGCCAATAAGGAGGGGAGAGAGGACCCAGGGAGTTCAGAGATTCTCTAAGGCCACCACCTTGGTTTCCAGAGGAATCTTTTTCATTTAGTTGGTAGGCAGAAAGCACCCTGCAAGCTGGGACTGAGGGTAATAAGGAGAGCATTGTTGTTCATGTGTGAGGTCATTTATGATTGCTTGCTCCAGGCCTGAATTACAGCTTCAAACACTCATAACTTTTAGGGTCAGAAATCAGGAGCCAGCCTGTCAGAAGCCATTTGCCATATTTGTTCAAGATTCTCACCCAGTATGATGGCAGAAGACTGCATACTTCCACAGCATGTTTCACTGATGGAAAGCAACTAGGAGTTTCCTTTTGGAAGTTATCATAGGATACAATAAATTTGACTTTGCTCCTGATAAAGACTGCATTCCCTATCTTAGGCTCTGTCCACAATGTCAAAATTGTTTAAAAAAAAATCTAACCAACAAGTTATTTTGCCAAACTACAACAAATCCTGAATGCACATTTAGAGCTGCATTCTTGGTGAAGTGACACTTTTACCATTCTATAATGCCCCTTTATTGTTGGTGATATTCCTGTTCTCAAGTCTGCCTTGTCTGATATTACTACAGCCACTCCAGCTTTCTTTTATTTATGCTAAGATAAATCTTTCTCTTTTCTCTTATACCTATATCTTTAAATTTAAAGTGAGTTTCTTCATGGGTTTAGATAATTTACATTTTAATTATTAATGCGGTTGGATTTAGCTCTACTATTTTGTTTTCTGTCAAACCTATCTGTTTTGTTCCTCCTTTCGTCTCTTCTTTCAGATTACTTACCAATTTTTAGTATTCTACCTTGATTGACCTATAGGCTTTTTGGAAATACTGTTTTCTAAATGTTTTATAGTTTTGTATATGACATTTATATTTATTACCCATTTTGAATTACATGTAATGGTCAAAGTTTTTGTTCTTTTTTATGTTTTTGTCTATGAATAGCTAATGCCCAGTGTCATCTTGAAAAGGCTGCATTTTCTTCATTAAATTACTCTTAAAAGTTTCGTCAAAAGTCGTTTTAACATATTTATGAGAGTCTATTTCTGGGTCCTCCATTCTGGTACCAAGATCCATGGTTCTATCCTTCCACTGAAACTACAATCTTGATTACTGTTATAACTAACATTGAGATCATTTATATTTAATGTAATTACTCACATGTTAGAGCTAATTCTGCCTCAATTTTTCTTTCTATTTTCTTTTTCTGGGCTTCCTGTGGGTTACTTGAACACTTTTTAGAATTCTATTTTTATTAGAACACTTTTTAGAGTGTTTTTTAGAGCATTCCTTGTATAGCTTTTCCAGTAGAATAGTATTTGTGTGGGTGTGGGTGTGTGTGTGTCTGTGTACATGTTCTATGTTCATTGATCCATTGATGGATAGGTAGACTGTTTCATTATATTGACTATTACAAGTAATGCTGCAATAAACATGGGGGTGTAGATTATTTCTTTGATATGGTAATTTTTATGTCCTTGGTAATTCCAGATTTGGAAGTGCTAGATCATATGGTAGTTCTATTTTTAATGTTTTGAGGAAACTCCATATTGTCTTCCATATTGTCTGCACCAATTTACACTCACACCAACGGTGTGCACAGGGTTTCCTTTTCTGCACATCCTTGCCAGCACTGTTATCTCCTGTCTTCTTGATGATAGTCCTTCACGTGTGAGGTGAGAACTCATTACGATGTCGCATTTCCCTAGTGATATTTGTCCAGTAATTATTATTGTGTTTAAGCGTGGAACACAGAAAAGCTTGGTCTACCCCATCTTCCTGAAAATGGAAGTCCTTCTTTTGGTATTTTTAGCTTGGATTTGATTTGGTTTAGTTTGCATTTTGCACAATTATCTAAACATTTTTGCCATTTTTGGACACATGAAGACTTCTTGGTAATAATTTATATGAGCTGCCAATAGCCTATTTGGGAAATATCGGGCTCAATAGACTTTGAAACTTTTCCACACTTTCTATGTTTATATCAAAGAATGAAACTGCACTCAAACATTTCTCAAATGCTTATTAAATGCTATCTAAATAGTAGGGGCTATGCTTAGCTCTGGACGTAGAATAATGAACACAGTATTGTCCCTACTCTCAAGAAATGTGTTGTCTATCAAGAGAAATGGAGAAGTAAAGTGATATCTTAATACACTGTAGTAACTACTACAATAAAAATAAGTCCATAGGAGGGTTAAGGAGTCATAAAAGGCCTTATAGATGAGGGGGAGAGGAAACAGAAATCAACTCTTTCTAACTTAAAAATAAATTCACTGAACATATATCGGTACAAACAGAATCAATGAAATAACCAGAAAAACAGGTTTATAAAGGGGCAAAAATCAAGACCATTTTGAAGAGTTGGGAAACAAGAACCCAGGCAGGATCAGAGAACCCATTTTGGTCAGAGCACTAGCATCACATGGAGACATTTTCACTTCTTTTATCTTGCCACTATTTGTACATGACTTTAAGTCCTTGAAAAAAGGATCCGATTGACCAGCTTAGATCAAAGCTCATCCACCTGATTGTACCAGAGTCACGAGAAAAAGGAATTAACTCCCCTAGTTTCTATTACAGGGGAAACATATTTGTGTTTGCCTTCTAACTAAGGATATACAAAGAGAACAAAAGGGTTAATTCTCCAGATGGAAATCAGGTTGCTAAACGAATAGTGAATGCAGTCAAAAGGAAGGAAGAAAGAAGACAGGGTGGGAATAAAGGAAGGAAAGAGGGAGGGAGGGAGGGAAGGAGGGAGGAAGGCAGGCAGCCAAAAGTCCATGGCAACAACTAAGCAGTGACCCATGCATGGGGGAGACAGAGAGTCCCAGAGTAAGAAGACGATGTTTAGGAGAGAGACCAATGTGTGCAAGTCTGGAACAAGAGGAATCCTGGTGAATTTAGAGGACTAACATAGTTCATAAATGCTTGAAAACAGAGGATGTGGGGTGGGAATAAAGAAGCAAGGAATGGGAGATGATATTAGACAGAAAAACAAGAAAAGGGTGACATTTCTCTTCAAGACAAGTGAAAAGATTAGTTTATTCCTGAGAATAAGGGAGATATTAAAGTATTTCATGTAGAGTTATGACATTTTTATTTTTGAGAGATAACTTTGGCCATCACAATAATTCAGGGAGAGATGAAAGTAACCTCAATCAGGATAAACTAAGTGGATAGAGCGATGTGATTAATTAGACTTAGGGGAGGAGAAAGTGAAGGAGTATAGAATAATTTTCAGGTTTCAGACAGAATAATTTTCAGGTTTCTGGCTTAAGTTACTCCATGGATAACAATCCCATATACAGAGAAAGGTAATTAGGGTGGGGGATGAGTTCAATGTTGGACATAGAGTTTGAAGTAGATTGTTGACTACGTGGTTCTGAAATTGTACAAAGGGATTTGGACAAAAGATTTAGGTTAGGTATTCATCCTTACATAGAAACCAAAGCATGAAATGAAATATTCCAGGACTAATACATAGAATGAGAAGAGACGAGATGCTAGGCTGGAGCTCTCACTTAAGAAAAGGAGCAACTAAAAACCATCAACAGGATGACCAGAGCGTAAGAGGGAAAACAGGGTGGTGTCAAGGTTCAAGGCCACTTGGCATGAGGGAATGGCTAGTGGTGTCAAATGCTGAGCTAAAAAAGGAGTAAGTCTTGTCTCGATTTGCCCGCCAGGAGGGCAGTGGCGGGACACAGCCAGAGCGCGTGGGCTCAGCGGCAGGAGGCGCAAGGACGTGAAGCCCATCGGTGCTCAGCCTGCCGCACAGCAGCACGGCCCGCAGGGCTGGGAAAGTCCTTGTCTCCAAGTTCAGATTTAACCCAACTGGAGTAAATTTACATGAAGTATTCATTTCCTCTTGTTACTGCAACAAATGACCACAGATTTAGTGGCTTAACACAACACAAATTTATTATCCTACAGTTCTGCAGGTCCAGGGTCAGACACGGGGTAAATTCAAAGTGTCAACAAAGCTCTGGTCCTATCCAGAGGGCTCAAGGGGGAAACCGTTTTCTCCCCTTTCCCAGGGTCTACAGACACCCCGCCCCGTGTTCAGTGCCGCCACATTGCTTCAGTTTTCCTTTCTTCTATAGGTACATTGCCTCTGACTCTCCTGCTTCCCTTTTCCACTTGAAATGATTTTATTTAGGGTCCACATGGGTAACCCAGGACAATCTCCACAACCTCAAGATCCTCAATTTGATCCCATGAGAAGGAACAAGTCCTGAGGGTCAGCGCAGGGGCATCTTCTGGAGGCATTATGCTGACTACCACGCGGGAGTAAATGTTAATCACTGCAAGGGCTTCATCCGAACAGCCAGAATTAAGCAATTCTAGAAGGAGAAAGAAGATGCTAATGAGTTGATAGAGTTTTTTGTTTTTGTTTTTTAAAATGGAGTATTTCAGGAGAGGGAAGAGCCTAAGGGGCTCTGTTGATGGTGCACGGATGAATTGGGGGTGGGAATTCTACGGGGACTACACCTGAGAGGAGAAGGCAAACATTGTACAAAAAGGAAGAATGATGTAAAATATATATAAAATATTTTTAAATGAAGTGTTTCTAGAGTAACACTAAAAAAACAATCATTTCAATCCCTAGCCTTTTTGTTGGTAGCATCTTAGTAGTGAAATTATGTTTGAGAAGAATAATTTTCATTTGACACTCTTTAAAGTCTGCCCAGAGCAGAACTAACTCTTTCCCCCTTCTTCCTTTACTCAAAATATGACATATTGTATGAAGCTTCCAAACCCATAGTTATAATTAAAAAGACAAGTAAAAGATATGCAGTCTCATGCTCAAGGTGAGCCCGAAGACATCCAAACCTAGATTTACAGAAAATGAGCTTTTCAGAGACAGAAACTGAAGAGGCTAATCTGAAATGAAACTCAATTTTCTCCCACACAGCGGCCCGAGGTTACTTGAGACACATCTTTTGTCAGCACTGGGGACTCAGAAATGAAAGAGCGTGGAGATGATCAAATGCCAAGATTGCCATATTGCGCAGGGAAGGCGAGCATGTGTTTTGGTTGGAAGGGGAAAGAGTGTTCAATTAATCCTGAAATGTTTGCAAAAACAAATGATGGGCAAAAAGAAAACTCAACATGAAAGGGGTTTGATTCCTTATGAAAGAACCATCTCCACCCGTCTGGCAGCCACAAAATAAACACGTCAGCCAAGCAAACCCAAGCAGGTAATTAGGAGGGAGCAGCGGCACATGGGCAGTTTTCATTAAGACCAAGAAGGTGCAGCAGATGGGCAGGCCTTGGTGGCCGGGCACTGAGGGCTGAGGGGAGGCTGGGCCATGTCTCCCCTGGTCTTCCTGGGGTCCAGGGATGAGCCACTCCCCCTTCACGCCAAAGCCAAGATGGGAATATTGTGTGAGCGTCTGTCTATGCCTCCGTCCCTGGCCAGCAGAGAAACACGTGAGCAGCTAATTAAGGCCCTGGGGGGATCCCACAGGCCTGTCAAAGTGAGGCGATTCCTCCCTGTTCTTCAGACACTTCCCCTATTCTGGGCACTCCCAGCATTTGAAATATTTGAAGGTTGCCTTGTCCTTGACCCCTTAAATAGAGGAATAAGGGCTGAACACACACACACACACACACACACACACACACACACACACACACACACTGTTTTCTGTGTAAGCAATGGCCTCATTGTTTTATACAGTGAATATTTACATAACTCACTTAGGGCAGAGTGCTGAGCTATGCAGAAAGGAGGCTGATGTTCACAAGGCGCCACCTTCACTGTCCTCATGGTCGCGTCTGAGCCATGAAATCACCATGCCTTTGTGACCAGACTTGTGCCTGCTTGACAGGAAAACACCAGTCTGACGACAGTGATGCATCCAATTCCCCCAGGCAGGCCTCTTAATGACTGCTCTGCATCGACCCAATAGAATATTTGATTTGTCTTGCTGTAAAAGGCGCTGTCGACTGCCAGATTGAAGTGAACGTGCTGGAACTGACATAGTCAAACAGAAGGAGGGCCAGGATATTCTGAGTCTGCCACAGCCTGCCCCACCTCCTTGCTTCCCATGTCCTCTCCTGAGGAGACAATCAGGCCAGGATCTGACACACTGACAGCGCGGGAGTGTGTGCCAGGACAGACCCGCCCTCCCAACACCCCGCCCAGCACTCTGTTCTCCCAGCTTCTGATCTCATAAAACCACTTCCCACCTCTAGGCACAGCGGCCTTCCTTACCAGCTTTTGGGCTTGCCAGCATCACTGCTATGGTCCTGCTGAGGCAGAGAGGATCAAAGAGACAAGGTGTCATGACCCATTTTGACTGGAGAGCCCCATCCCCACTCACCATTTCTTCACTGCTGATGCATTTGCCTGCCCAGGGCAGCCTCTACTCTTGGTGCTCCATGGGGTACTCTCTTCAAGTAACTTTAGGATGAGGGGCTGTCTGGAATTCTCCTCAGCCTGCTGAGAGATGCAGACTATATTTTGGTTGCCCCGATAGTCAAAGCAAATGCAACTTAAAAACAAAACAAAACAAAACAAAAAAAAAAACATAGATAAACTTGAGACCATCATCTCTAGGAAATGAGAAGTGGATCCAAAGATAACTGGGCAACTGTGTGAACAATGGGTCAGTGGTTGATCTAAACACAGCCTAGAAAGGAAAATGATGAGGACACTTTTGCAAAGTTGAGTTGGAGATGCCCGAGGGACTCCTCAAGAGAGGTAAAAATCATGAAATTTGAGAATCGTCTGCATTTACTTTAAATTCAAGTGAGTCTGAAACCCCAGCTTCCTTTTGAGTAGTTTATGCGGGGCATCTTTCTCCAGGTCTTTATTTCAGTCTTTGTTTTAGTGCAGCTCTGTGGGCCACATAACTTGTATTTTTAAAAATCCAATCAGATCATCTATCTTTTAATAAGTGAATTTAATCTTTTTTACATTTATTCTTGCCACTGATATAGTTGGAGTTTTGTTTGCTACTACATTTTGTTTTTCTGGTTAACATTGTTTATCTCTGCTTGTTTTTATCTCCTTTACTGCTCTCTGTTAGATTGAGAGCATTTTTCTATTCTTTTCCCTGGCTTTGCTGGATTGCAAATTATAAATTGTGTTTATCTTCTTTTGGTGGTTATCTTTAAAGTTTTAACATAAGCATTTAACCATGAATTTTTTCACAAAGAATAAATTTGTTCAGTGTATCTCTCCTCCTCCAAAATATAAAAGGATTTGGTTTACTTTAGCTAAACATTGACTACTGCCTTCCCTCATCACGCTATTTATACTTTTCTACCCTGAAATTTTCAACACAAAACTTTTAAAATTATTTTTAAACAAATTCTTAAATTTGCCAATTTTTAAAAAATTTTGTTGATATATATGCTCACAATAGTTTCTTGTAATACAGTCTTCCCTCTGGGTTTACTTTAATTTTCAGATTTTTTTTTTAATGATTTATTTTTGAGGATGGTAAATTCTTTCAGAATCTGTGCCCCTAATAATTTCATTATTTTGCTCTCATTCTTGACAGTATAAATGGCTACAAAATCTTAAGCTGACTATTCTTGCCAGTACTTTGAAGGAATGCCTGCTGGCATCTGTTGCTGCTGATGAGGTTTTTTCCTGGTTTCTCTTTGTAGATACAGTGTTTTTTCATTCTGTGGCTTTAAGATTGTTTTGCTTTGCTCTTGGTGTTTTTGTAGTTTCATCACAATGTTTCTCAGTATTTACTTATCCTGTTTGTTTCTCTGGGTGCATTTACAATCAAAAGAGTCATTTTTCAATTCAGGAAAATACTCAGCTATTATGTTTTTAAATATTGTTCTTTCGTTATTCCCTTCATTTTTTTCTGTAATCACTATTTAGATTTTTCCTAGAATTTCTCAGTTTATCCAAACATGTCCTTTCCTTCCTACTTCCCTCCCTTCCTTTCCTTCAATCTCTTTACCTTCTATGTTGCATATGGAATGTTGTTTGAGTTTTTTGTTGTTTTGCTGATCTGACAAGAAAAACTTCATATTCTTGTTTTGATTGCATTATTCTGATCATTAGTGGGAGTGAGCCTCTTTACAACTATTTATGTATATATTACCCAAATATAAATAATGAGATTGAGTGATTTCTAAAATCCTTTGCAGCTATAAAATTTGACTCATGTGAGATAAGCCCTGGCAAGAAGTGACAGTTACAATAATGTTGTCTGAAGTCATTGTGCCTTTGTGGAGCATGTGATTATTAAATTGTATTTCAAAGTACTAGAACAGACCCCCACCCTCATTAATATTCTCTCAGAGGATGCCCAGCAATAGCACCACATTCCTCAATATTTAACCCAAGGAAAATGCCCATACTTCTCCAAGATGCACAAATTAGCACAACCAAGGAGATAAGAGCAAATTCCAACTGAAATTAGGAAACTGATATTGAGAGGACAAAAAGTCATAGAAAAGAGAATCTGGAAGAATGCAGGCCATATCTGACTTACTTCTCATTTTTACCTAAAGGCAACTGGTTCCAGGAGGGGTAACTGCATTGTAATGGAATACCCTGAAAATAGAGGTAGGGATTTAGGATCTAGTCCTGACTCAGTCTTGGGTTGCTTCCATACCTCACTTTTTTTGTCTATTAAATGGTAATCTTAGTTATTATACCAAATTATTATATTATAAAGTACAACTAAAGAAAGAGAAGGAGATGAAATGGAAAAAAATAGTGCTCTACCTAAAAGTCAGTGCTACTGGTTCTTCTCTCCCATATCCAGTGGTCAGAGAAGCAGCATAACTTGGTCAGCAGTCCAGATGGAAATGCCTGGCAACTTCTCTCCTCCACTTGGCCAGAATCCCAAAACAGCTCTTTTTAGAAGTCCACAGATTAGATGAATCACACACCATCCATGCTTATCTCAGTCTATAATTCAGCAAATTTGGGCTCCAAGACCTCCTCCTCTAGGTCTTTTTTCATCTCCTAAAAAGAATAAGTCAACAGTTTAGGGACACAGATGGGTTTTGTCTATGTTTCACTTATTTCTCAGTAAACTTATTCCACTGTGTTTTCCTCCATTCTAATTATTTCCAAACTGTTCCACATTTCCTTGTAAATCAAATTTAGTGGTGGATAAACTTGGAAGACAGCTGGTGGGCTGGCCTTAGTTGTGTGCCAGCGATAGTTAGCTAACCATCCAGAGTCCAGAGCATACAATCCATAATTTCAAACTGTGATGGGAAGCACCTAGGAATTACATCTCCCAGTCCTTTAACATCTATACGTGACCTCATGACTGGCTTTCACCTATGGACTGTGAGTTGGAATCATGAGTCATTTCCTGAATTCTCTTATCCAGCAGGTTGTAGATAATGATATGGGCTTAGAGAATGGCTGAAACATACCATGGAGGGTGTCTTGGTTCATGGACAACCACACTGGGAAAAATGATTTGCCCTATCATTTAAGTGAGAAAGAAAATTCTATTAGGGGCCTCTCTGGTGGCACAGTGGTTAAGCGCTGCACTTTGGAGTTGTTGGCAGCCATGACGCGAGTTCAACTCAGGGCGGGGGAGATTCCCACATGGCGTGGCAGACCTTTCCTGCCTCGCCCACTGCTCCCCTCAACAGCGTACTTCTGATCTGCCTGTTCTGCTCCCCACTCTGTCTCTGGTGAACCCTCTCACCGCCCCACGCCTCTGGCCTGTACCCCAGCTTGTATGTGTAAATAAATCTTTAAAAAAAAAATTCTATTAGACAACTTTAAAGACTATTTGTTCCAGCAACTACCATTACATTAATATTCTGCTTGAAAACATTTCACCAACTTGACCATTTTAATAAATTTTAACATAGCAAACCTCCCAACAGATATCCACATTAGAGTCTAGAAGTTTCTTCAAGCAAAAATTTCATTAATTTACCCTCACATCATAGGACAGTTCGATTCTGCTATATCCAGCAGTTCTTGACTTGTGTTTAGAAAAGCTCTGAAGCATAAGAAAGTTATTTTATGGGGGGGGAAAAAGAAAAAAAAATAAAGTTATTTTACAAAGAATAGTCAAATATGTTGCTTGTATGTTACTGAAAATGATTAGCAAATATGAAAGGTTCAAAGAAATAGTATAAGAGTAATATCAGTCTTGTCCAGTACCTTTAAATAGGAAGGCAAGCTACTTATGTAATTAACTCTAATTCAAAACTGTTTGGTTTGCAACAGGAAAAGGTATTCTAATATATCTTTTCAAAGAATGAGATCATTTTTATTTGGATGCAGTTGGATAACGCTTCAAGAAGGAAATGGGATTTGAGACATGGCTTACAAATTGGGTGGAATTGCCCTACTAATTGAGAGAAAAATCTTTGCACACAATACAACTGATAAAGACTGATAACTAAAATCTACAAGGAGCTCACACACAACTCAACAAAAACAAAGTCAACAAATCAGTCAAAAAATGGGCAGAAGAGCTAAAAAGACACTTCTCCAAAGTAGAAAAGCAAATGGCCAACAGCCATATGAAAAAGTGTTCAACATCACTTATAATCAGAGAAATGCAAATCAAAACCACAATGAGATTCCACCTCATGCCAGTGAGAATGGCACATATTAAAAAAGCCAGCAATAACAAATGCTGGCGAGGATTTGGAGAAAAAGGAACTCTACTACACTGCTACTGGGAATGCAAACTGGTCCAACCACTATGGAAAGCTGTATGGCGTTTCCTCAAATTAATAAACATGGAGCTACCATATGACCCAGCAATACCACTGTTGGGAATCTACCCGAAGGACACAAAAACACTAATCCAAAAGGATATATGCACCCGTATGTTTATTGCCGCACTATTTACAATAGCAAAGGTATGGAAACAACCCAGATGCCCAAAAATAGATGACTGGATAAAGAAGATGTGGTACATATACACAATGGAATACTATTCAGCATTCAAAAAAGATAAACACATGCAATTTGCAGCAACATGGATGGAATTAGAAGGGATCATGCTCAGCGAAATAAGCTAAAAGGAAAAAGAAAAATATCGAATGGTCTCACTTATAAAAGGAATATAGGGGAACCAAATACAAGAGTGACAATTAGTGAGAGAGGGGGGAGGACTGGGGCTCAGAACGAGGAAGAGGGGAGCACAAGGGACTATGGTGACAGTACACGGCTGAATTGGTGGTAGGAAACCTACAGGGAATATACAGTAATGTAAAAGACACTAATAAAAAAAATTGGGTGGAATTAAGTGGTACATTCATGCACAGAGACCAACAGAAATTTACAATGGCAAGTTATTAGATGCTCACTATCTAGGAGGTCTTGCATGCCAAGTCAAAGAATTTGGACATCATTATAAAAGCAGCAAGGAACTGGCAATTTGAGATTCCCCTTAAGTCCTAGAATGCAGCACACCCATAGCAAAAGCTACAACAGATTCTGTTCTTTTCAGAGCTATACTCTCAACCTCCTTTATTTTCCTATGACCTGAATTTATATTTCCTAAATTTCAGTTACTCATATGCCACATATTTTTATTCTATCATTATGTACCACTTGTACACATTTTTGTACCATTTGTACATATATTTAATATTTTTCATAAAGTCTGCTTTTAATTGACTCTTAAGCAAAAATTGTGAACTTTCAGGAAAGATAGATACGGTAGGTAAACGTTTTTCTGTTATAAATTCACACAAATGCATGCCTATTAAAATTTTTAAAGTGTTCTTCTATTTGCCACTTACACATACTCAGTTTTCATTAGTGGTTTAGGGATCACACTTGGAAAAATATGGTCCTACTCTGAACTATCCACACACAACTTGCCTTCTGTATTCCCAACTCAATTACCTTCCCATATTCACTTCCCTGTATTATTTTGTTTACTTTTGGATGCAGTTACTGATGAGTAAGTAATTTCACCATGGACAATTCTGAAATCTTAACGATTCAACAAAAGTTTATTTCTTGCTCAGGGCACAGGTGTGATAGCCCTCCTCCATCTTACCAATAAATCATCTGAAAAACAAGACCAGGTCTGGAACACAGACACAAATCTCCAGGGTGGAGAGAGAGAAGAACTGGAGCTCAGATCATAAGGGCTTCTTGCATATCCAGGCATAGATGTATGTCACTTCTGCACATATTCCACTGGCCACATCTCCCGAACCCAGTTTTAAAGGAAGCTGAGAAATAGCTCTGGCCCCATAGATGTTGGTAAGTACATTGGTCTCCACTATGGTAAACTAGGTACTACTGACCTAGAGATGCTCTGGGTTGCTATTTCAAAACCACCCCTAGGGACGGGTTGGATGTCTCAGAATTAAAATATCAGATGCATCTGCTTAACTGGATAGGTTTATTTATCAAAACAGTCATGAAGAATTCAAACAGTCAAGTCTAACATTCATTCTCTCCATCTATCCTTCATGATTATAAAGAGCAGAGTTCTACAGTGTTTCTCTACTTTCTAGTACTCTCTGCGCTAATCTTCCCTCCACCCCATTCCACCCCCATCTGTAGTGGATTTTGAAAATGGAGACTGTAGTAGTATTCCATTGCTGCTCTAATAAATTACCATGTGTAGTAGCTTAAACAACAAATATGTAAGTTCTGTAGGTAAGAAGACTGAAATGGCTCTTGCTGGGCTAAAATCAAGGTGTCAACTGGGCTGATTTCCTTTCTGGAGACTCTAGAGGAGAATCTGTTTCCATACCCTTTCCAACTTCCAGAGGTTGCACATATTCCTTGCCTCATGGACACTCACATCTTCAAAGACAGCAATGTTGCACGAATTCTTTCTCAAATCTTATCACTTTGTCACTGACCCATCTGCCTTCCTTGACCACTTTGAAGGACTCTTGTGATTATATCAGGCCCACCAGGATAATCCAAGATGATTCTCCATTTCAAGGTCAGCTGATTAGGAACTTAATTCCATCTGCAACCTTAATTCTTCTTTGCCACATAGTATGATATATTCACTGTCCTAGGAATTAGGATGGAGATACCTTTAGGGCGTGGGGAGGCTGTTATTCTGCTCATCAGAGGCCCACAGATCAAACCCAGGCCTGGACACGTGTATTTTCTTTTTCTTTCCTCTGTTTAAAAATATTTTTTTGTTTAAGTGAACTGCTTTTAAATTGGGAGAGTTCATAAATTTTTAATAGCTTTTTCAAGTGATCTAGAACAAGATCCTGGATTTGCTCATCAAGACAATAGGCTGGTATCAAGCAAGAGTTGCCCTCTTTAAATAGGATATATGTCCCCTAGGCTGCCAGGGTCTCTACCACTTCCTGTTTCTGGTCCACATCAAGTTATATGACCTTCCTTGGCACCTTTAAATTTGCAAATCTTGTGCCAGGTATCTTGCTAAAATCGGCAGCCAAACTATTTTATTCTTTGTTACTGGATTCTTGAGACGTTCATCCTTTGTTGGCAGCAAGTCCTTTCATTTAGAATTCTCCCTTTTGCTGTGCAGCCCTTTCTTCTGATGGTAGGCCCATGGTGTGGCTGGACAAGCACAGGCATTCTCAAGACACTCTCAGGAATCTGTGTCATGAATCTCCTTGAGAACAAGGACCTAAGTGCATCCTGGAGCAAGGGACAAAGTTTTAATTTGCTGTTGCTCAATCAGCCCTGTGGTATGAGATCTCTTTTAATGAATTTCTTTACTCTGACAACAGGCCCTTTTTGGCTCCCATCCAAGCTGCAAGCTGGCTTTCATTGTCCTCGTGGGCTTAAGTGAAGGGCATCTCACTTTGTTTCACTTGCAGATGCTCACAGACCTGGCGCTGGCATTAATAACACCGCGGGCCTGGCCATTCGATCTTCATCAGTGGTGGAGCATCACATGCTGCACCGCAGATGATAAGCTGCCTCAGCTGCCAGGGAGATGAACTCTTCATTATCCAGGTCGGGCTGCGGGGCCTCCGCACCAAATACCTGAAAATCACATTAGCCAGGCAAAATCTCTCCTGTCACACTGACAGCTGATGGAAGAAAGAGACCTTAAAGATGTAACTTATGTTTAAACTCTTACAAAGGTCATGCGAGCAAGGGAAAAAGGCGGGGGCCACGCCTTTGAACCTGGCACTTCTTTGGCATCCATCATCTCTGTTCCACCTTTATGACTTTTCCCATTTCTGCATAATACCTGTAATTTTACTCATTTCATATTTTCCTTGAATCAACTATATATTGAGTCATTTTTACTTAACCCCACCTTAGGCAAAAATAATTCTAAAATTAGGGTTTAAATATGCTAGTTATGCCTTTTTACAGTACACGTTAACATGGGGTAATTCTTTATTAATTAAATTAGGATATTAGGATTAAAATAAGAAATATTAACCTACATACCTAAGATTATAAAATTTAACTTTTCACTGGATGCCAACCATGCCACGTTTTGGAAAAACACTGATCTACTTTACTCTCAGGACAGAATTACAGTTGAACTAAATGACCCAATTGATCTTGTACCATTCTCAACCATTCTCTGAGGGTAGAGTACCCCAAATTCTGAGGGTATTGATGCCTATAGCTACCAGTATAATTGAGAGATTCTTTCTTAAATCTCACTTAAATCTCTCACCTTACTCTATGTGTTTCCTCATCTTTTGATCTCTATTTGACAGTGGCAGAACTAAGAACTCTAGGCAGCTCAACAAATGGTCCTGTAAATAGTTCAGTTCCTAGATGGCATGCCAGGAACTAGCCTGGTGTTCAAGATTCCAAGTTGACAGGAGACATAGCCCACCTTTTAAAGAGGAGCAACAGAAAAAGAAGCAAATACAGGAAAAAAAAAAAAAAACGAAAAGCATGAGTGGGGGAACAAACTGTATATTCCAGAGCAGAGGTTGGCAAACTTTTTTCTGAAAATAATTAGAAGGTAAAATTTTAATCTCTGCAGGACAGAAGGGCTCTGCCATGACTACTTATCTCTACTATTATAGTATGAAGGCAGCCATGGACAGCAGATAAACAAACAGGCAAGGCTGCATTCCAGTAAAACTTTATTTACAAAAATATGGCAAAAATATGGCAAGAAGCCATAGTTTTCCAACCCCTGTTGGAAATGTCAGTCAATATAAATGTCAGTCAATACAAATGGAAGCCTCTCCTGATTTATTAGTTTCTCTGGGACAACAGGACCAATAGAAGAGAATCAATATATGCAAGGAATTGACCCACACAATTATGGAGATGTAAGTCTGAAAACCCACAGGGTGAGTCAGCAAGCTGCAGGCCCAGAACCAATGATTTAGTTCCATTAGTGTTCAAAGGTCTGAGAGCCAGAGAAATGAATGGTATCGTTCTTCCGAAGACTGACAGGCTTGAGACCCATGTAGTCAATGTCTCAATTGAAGTCTGAAGGCACTTCAGCAAGAATTCTCTTATTTGAGGTGGGTCAGCCTTTTTGTTCTACTCAGGCCTTCAACTAATTAGATGAGACCCACCCACATTGGGGAGGGCAATGTGGCTGTATGGAGGACCAGTTGTGTAAACTCAAAAGGCACTTTGCAACTCTGAAATGTGGGGCCTGTGAAGAGGTCAGGCCTCCATTGTCCACTCCAGTTGTTACATGAAGATTCCAGGATTCTGGGGGCATCTATAGCCCCACAGTACCTAACATGTGGCAGCCTTCAGGAGGGTTGGTTATTGTTTCTGCCCATGAAACACATATCAGAATTTTCACATGAGTACTTGACTTTCATAATTAAATTGGTAGAAGATTCAGGAATGGGTCAGGCTAAGACAGAGGGGACACTGCATCAGGCCATCTGAGGTTAGGGCTCATAACCCCAAGTATCTGTTCCCCAACAACTAAAACCTGCTCTCTTCCATGAAGGACCAGCAGTATGGAGTGAGTCCCTGATGGTACTGAGACAGAGAGAGGAAGAGAGAAGAGTCATGGCGATTCATTGTGGCAGGAAAATGAGACCCTGAGGAAATCATGAAAAAGTTGGGATTCTAGGGGAGTGTACAGAACCAGGCACTGGAGAGTGAGGGGGTTATAATTCCTCTCTGGAAAAGCACTGTCAAGATTCTAGGTGCTGTTTCAAAAGTGCCCATTTAATGACCATCAATGAGACTATTCTGAACATCCCATCTGTCGCCTACCTTTCGCAAATATTTAATTCTGCTCACGTTCTATTCACGAGGGAAATGGTGACACGGTGCTGTTTGCCCACCACGAGTCTGTCCAACTGAATGATTAATGAATCCTAAATGTCAGGCACATAAAGATGGCTGGGACTGTGGGGACACCTGGGGAACCTGCCCTCTCAGAGAAGCTTCTTAGTTCTTGTGAAGAACTACAGCTTTCGCTTCCTCTCTCTCCTTCAGCTCATTATCAACATATGTGGGTGATAACACAGCAGATCTCCCTTGGAGGCGTCCCCACTGCGAGAGTATCAGGAAAGAGAGAAAGGCTGCTCTCCCCCAGCCTGCAGTCCCAGGCTTTTGTTGCCTGACTTTCCAGAGCCCTCCCTGTCATCTTCCTCACCTTCATTTCCAAATTTTCAACTCTCTTCTGCTTTCCTCAGACCTCTTCCTGCCTCATCCAAGGAAGAACAAGGACAGTACAGGTGGAAGCTCCACAACCTCTCTGACTCATGAGTAAACCCCTGCTTTACCTAGCCATGCTATAAGCATTAAGACTTTTAACTGAATGTAAATACAGATAGCCTATTAAGACAATTTGTCTTTCAGACTCACACGTGGGCATAAGGTACACATTCAGAGTTTCTTACCTAGCACATGCTTTCTAATAATTATGAGGAAGAAATATTTTCTTTTTTTTTTTGTTTCTTCTGCAAACTTTTTCACCTTAATGGCTATTATATAAAGAGTAGACCTGTATTCATACTTCAGTCCCATGAATTTTCTCACTTGATAATGACGCTGGAACTATACTGTTAGATCTATAGGAGATCTATAGTTCTACTTCATTCTTGTTAATGAGCATTCCTATGTTATAATACAGTCTCTCAGCTCCATATACATGGGTATTGGGTTGTTTCCAGACTTTTGTCATTTGACACAATGCTACAATGGTACAGATAAATCTTTTATCACATTTCCAGTAATTCCTAAGGATAAATTCCTAGGAATTACTAGATTAAAGGGTATACTCATTTAACATCTTTATAGATAAACATCACTAGATAGAGTGTAAACTATAAATATAAATCTTATTAATAGCTTGCAGAACTAAACTCTAGCAATTAACAAATGAAAGTTAATCCTTTAAGGGAAAATATATACACTCCTCACATCTATCTACTCTCCCTAGATGTTTCATTTTATTAGATGCTTGTATTTTAGATGACCCCTATTTGGGGGGTTGAATAAAATTTTCCTGAAATGTTTGAGATAGGAAAGATTGCAGACTAATAAAAGGATGATCAGTCCTTGAGAAATCAGCCTCTACCTAGTTATTCCTAGTTATTTTCTTACTAACTCAATCTGCATCTGGTTTGTTATAGACACTCAAAAAATATTTGATGAATGAATGAAAGCATAAAAATGAATAATATAACTGTGAAGACTTGCTCACGAATTCAAGATCAATGTTTTAGGTTTTGCCTTACTTATCTTCTTTTAATAGCACCCTAGTGAATCAGTCGACTTTAAACCTATTAGACTCTGTTTTGCCACTTCACGTGTGGATCTATAGACTTCTGGTTTTCATTTCAAAAATCAATTATATGTTGACAGTCTCAGTAGCCAAGAATGATAGGTTAATATCCATATGCTGGTATATTTTGGAGTGAGGTCAAGATCACAGTGTTGCTAAATGCTACATGATCTAGCAGAAAGGAGTTTGGAAACTGGGTATGTTCTGAAAATAAGTTCTAGTTTGATCTGCAACCCAACAAGGAAGTGCAATCCAAATAGGAACTGAACAGGGCCTCCCTGGTGGCGCAGCGGTTGAGCGCTGCACTGTGGAGCTGTCCACAGCTTGCGATGCGAGTTCGACGCCCAGCCGGGGAGAATCCCACATGGTGCGGCAGACCTCTCCTGCCTGGCCCACTGCTCCCCTCAGCAGTGTATTTCTGATCTGCCTGTTCTGCTCCCCTCTCTGTCTCTGGTGAACGCTCTCGCCACCCCACGCCTCTGGCCTGTACCCCAGCTTGTATGTATAAATAAATAAATCTTTAAAAAAAAAAAAAAACAAATAGGAACTGAACAAGGAAACTGTGGCTGTGCAATTACCCACTCCTTCTTCTCTTGGACAGCAGCAAATTGAGACCAAAACCTAAATTTGGTTAGAAATAGAAATAGTAGGTGGGAAACCTACAGGGAATATACAGTTATATAAAAGACACCAATAAAAAAAAATTTAAAAAAAAAGGAATAGTATAGTAAGTATGAACATATTAACATCCATGTGATTTTAAAGTTACCAAACTTCTCCAAGCTTTGGTTTTATCTGCAAAGTGGGGATAAAAATCGTCATGTCTTGGTAAGGCCATTTCAGGCATTATATTCACATCAGCAAAGCAAATTCAACTAATGTTCTTTTGTTCTATATCTGATCTCATCCTCCTAACACCTTTATTGACAACTAGGTAATAAAGGGAGGAGAAAACAAATGTAGTCCAATCCAGGGACAATCAGTCCAATTCAACACTTAGAGCCGTTTTAATTAATTTAGACTCTTTCAGATTAACGCCCAAACTTGAAGGATCTTAGTCTCTCCTGTTTCTTCTCCCCATGATGACAGCTGGCCTTTGCGGAGCTCTCTGGGGAAGTATGCTCACCCTGGGTCCCTATATTATCTGCTGGCTTCTCTAGTCTTCCTTTTTTGTCTGGTTGCAAAGTGCCTGCTGCCACACAAGTGGTATCTGTCAATCATGGTCTGTCCTTGGCTATGTCAGGGATTGGTAGATCTTCTCTGCTGAACTGGCCTTAGCTGGGACTTTACTGGGAACTGTGAATCCCTGAAATCTGGCTATTACTCCTATTCAATCTTCAGAATAAGCATCTAGCCTTGTAGTCCTCAATAGCAGTGTTACTGCATCCCAACCACTGTGGATCTACTTTCTCACTTCCATCTGCTCCCACAATCTCTCCAACTTGGCTCTAAGTAAATTCTAAAATCATTTAGGATATTTTTCTCATTAAAAAAAATATTTAGAGGTAGTCAGTCCAAATTTGTAGTTCCATGATATCATCATCATGTGCTTTGCTGGGAAGGGGAGTGTTTCCCTGTTGGGTTGGTTCCTTTGAGGAGCTACCCCAGAAGTCCTACTCAAACTTTTGCTTATGTTTCATTGTCCATAATTTAAATCTATGGTCTATCTATTGAATAGCTGCAATATATTCCTTCAACTGGTTGAATTTCTGCCACCAAATTGGGATTCTATTACTTAGGAAGAAAAAGGGATGAACAGTAGAGAGATACTTAGTCATCACTGCTGACCTCCAGGGACTTTTGCATCCATTTCATTCCATTCAGAGCTCCACAGTTCTGAATTAGGCTTTCTCTCTGCCTTGAACCCTGCCAGCACCACATTATGGTTCATTTCCCAAGATAACCCACTTCATAAGTCCCAAAGAGGACATCTGACCAAGATCTCTTCTGCTACCAAGTTGTACCTCAATCTAACAGTGCTCCCCGACCCCAACATAAACACAATTCACACATCTGGACTCAGCCAGAGGAAGCAAGGTCAGGACCCATATTTTGCTACCACCTCTTTCCCCTGTTTTATCCCTTTTTTCTTCCCACAACTGTCAGGGCTAGAGGGGATACTGTTTCTACTTCCTCTTCTGTTCTAGCCTTGACCTGCCCGTATCACATCCCACAATGCTCTCTCCTTTCTCAACTACAATTAGGGAGAGAATGAGTACCAGGTACTAAGGGGGGGAAATTAAAGTGTATTGGCTTAATATTTTGAAAATATTATCCCTGTGACACCTATGTTCTTTTTTCCATATCAAGCACATGGCAAGCACTATACTTACGCCCTTTTTTTTTTAAAGATTTATTTATTTTTGTATACAAGCTGGGGGGCAGGCTACAGTTGTAGGGCAGTGAGAGGGTTCACCAGAGACAGAGTGGGGAGCAGAACAGGCAGATTGACCAAAATACACTGCTGAGGGGAGCAGCGGGTGAGGTAGGAGGTCTGCTATGCCATGTGGGAATCTTCCCAGCAGGGCATTGAACTCGTGCCGCCGCCAGCCTCCAACAACTCCACAGTGCTGCACTTAACCAGCTGCACCACCAGGGAGGCCCTACTTAGACCTTTTTTTTTTTAAGATTTATTTATTTATGCATACGAGAGCTGAGATATAAGCCAGAGATGTGGGGTGTTGAGAGGATTCCCCAGAGACAGACTGGGGAGCAGAATAGGTGGATCTACTGAAATACACTGCTGAGGGGAATAGTGAGCGAGACAGGAGAGGTCTGCTGCGCCATGTGGGAATCTCTCTGGCCGGGGATTGAACTCATGCTGCAGTGGCTGCCGATAGCTTCATTGTGCTGATACTTAACCCCTTGTGCCACCAAGGAGGCCCAACTTAGCCTTTTAATGAATAATAGGGCTGTGGTTGGAATCAAAATGAGACAAAATATGAAAATATTTTGCCACAATGTCTGTCATACTGAATATGCTTAGTAAATATTAGCCATTACTGTTATTATGATTATTTGAATAATATTATACAGTCCACATGAATCGCCTTCTGTTCTTTTATCTTCCCCAACAAACACGTAGCAAGCCCGCCTCCACCTCAGAGACACCATTGTGTTCATCACATCATTTTTCTGTTTGCTCTCTTTTAAACACCATTTTCTGGAAACAGGAGGAATTTTTTCCTAAGGAAAGAGGAACTATTTAGAGACCTAACTCATAATTAACTTTGTTACTAGATGCCGTGTAACTGTGAGCAAGTCACTATTCTTTAGGGAAGGGGGCTAATTGGAAGAGAAAAGATTGATGAAGGTCAGTGTGGATGGCGACGTAGAATTATGGCTGGAGGCTGGGTCAGCTGAAGTCAGGCCTTTCCAAACGGCACCTCATCATAAGACTCTAAATTATTTTGTACCCCTGGTGACCCCCTAAACTTTGTGTTGTTTGTGTAACAGCAGCTCAAGAGAGCATATGAGTTAAATAAGGCAAGATGAGAATTGATCTATTGACAGTCAATCAGAGGGTTGGCTCAGCACGTCTGAGAGAAACTGCTAGAGGCTCTGGACTGGAATTGCACTTAAATGGATTTGAAAAAGATTTAGGAGGAAAATGATGTACATTCTGTTTACTGAGGTGCATTTGGGCCTCAAAATCTACCAGGTGCATAAGATTTTTTAGGGCTGAGCAGGAAATCCCCAGAGATTTGGAGTTCAGAATAAATAGGTCATTTTAATGTAGGGAAAATATGAATAAGCAAATTTGTGAAGAATTATATTCAATTACTTTCAAGTACAACACATAGAAATCCAGCAAAAATGTAAGTGACTACTTTAAATGGTCTTAAAAAAATGTCATCACAAATTTCTCAGACCCTTGGGAGGACAGAGTGGTTTTTGCGGGGTTCAGTGTCAGCCTGGGAATGGGGTCTCTGAGGAATATTTAAGAAAATGATCTCCATTTCTTCTATTCTCCCATACAAAGTGGCTGTATTATGTGTAGTCAGTCAAATCTGGAAAGACTTGGCTTTATTTTACATTCTTCCAGGAGGGCAGCATCCCTGGTAGGGAATGACTCTCATAGTGATACCCAAAATCATCTATTTTTGCAGAAAAGACAAAAGCATGAATATTGGTAGAACTAGGACCAAAACTAGGGATAGATCAGGAATGGATTTGGGAAATATCAGTTGAAGGACTTGGTTTCCTAATTGACACTAATTTTTTATTAATAGCTCCATAAATTGACCGATTACATCTATCACTTCATTTAATTCACATGGCAAACATGTGAAACAGGTAATAATATTACTTCCATCCAGCAGATAAGAAAATTGAGACACAAAGAGGTTAAGAAATTGCCAAAAATCACAGATTTTTATGTGGTAAAGTACCCAAGGAGTCTGACTTAATAGACCTACGTTATCACAGGAATATGTCATAAAGTCAGTATTTGTTGTACTAAAAAAAATCCCAACAGTAAAATTTATAAATCAAGGAACTGAAATTTTTAATATTAACTGTAAAGTACTAAATTAACATAAATTTCCATAAGGTAATTTTTAATTAATTACAATACAGAATTTTCAGTTCCACTCAGAGCTGTCCTTCAATAAGAGAGTTCACTTTTTTCCACATTTTTAAATAATTGCCTCTGATTTTCATCTTGTAGCTCAGATTTGTCTTTTCATTTTTAAAAGTCAGTATTCAGGAAGTAAGACCAATGGAAGAGTGATGAGGGACTCTGAAGTTGCAGCCTGAGCTCCAGTTGTGTTTTGAGATTTCCCTGAGAGCCCAGACAGAGACCACGTGAGTGTCTAACACAGAGCCTGGTATCTGGTCAGTAACTGTGGGGTAAAATATTGAATAGAATCTGGGGGAATTTCAAATCTACATTTCTACTCACTGACTCTGAGAAGTACATACTAGGAGCTGTCATTTTCTTTAAGAAATTTTAGCTTTATTGCTGGAAATAAAAATAACCTATTTTGTGTTCATATTTTATGACTCATTTTGAGAATTAATATTTTATAAGAAAATTATTTTGATTCATAATGTGGCTTTTAAAAGGTTTATGGTATTCTTAAGTGTAACTTTTATTATGCCTCGGGGCCAGCAGTTTTTCTAAGGAATATACTATAGTTATTGATGTGTTATACCCCTTGTGAATTTCCCTTCATGTTCTGAGGCTGAAACAAGAGAAATTATTTTTGGTACATAATTCACTCCCTTCTTCCCACTTTTACCCCTCCTTTTCCCTGGGTGCCTTTTTTTTCCTTCAGTGCAAAACAAATAAAATAACCACCATTACCAATAGAAGAAATTTTTCTTTAAAAAAACAGGTCATGTTTTAACCAAGCCAAAGTTAAATTAAAAGAATGGGCAGCTACTCATCAAGACCTGGGAGCTAAATGTGAAAAACTGTACTCTTAGTTCTACCCCATACTAATAATTTTACCTCCTGTCCATTGTTTTTCTTCTGTCTTCTTTGAGCTGTGTTGAAATGATTAATTTCCTTTCCCATCTTTCACATGATGGAGAGGCAGGCATTGATCTTTACCTGAAGAAGTTGCCTGATGCTCTCCTAGAGGATCTAGAAAGCTAATGTTTCTAAATTAAAAGGGGAGATATTTAAATCCTGCTATTAGTTAATTAATGATACATTTGAAAAAAACAAAATATAATGGCTTAAGACAACAACTATTTGTTATTTCTCATGGACTACGATTAGTTGGGTGGGGAGGTTGGCTGCTCTGAGTCAGTATGGCTGATGTTACCTGGGTGCTCTCATTCATCTGTGGTCAGTTAGTGGGCCAGCTGCTCTAACTGACCTTGTGTGGGACAGCCCTGCTCTCCTCCATATGTCTGTCACACCTTCTTGCAGCTTAACCTGGCATGTCCTCCTGGTGATGGCAGGGGTCCAAGAAGGAAATGTACATGTGCTTCTCAAACTTCTGCTTTTGCAGATTTGTTAATATTCCTTTGGCCAACCCAAGTCACATAGCTAAGGTTGGAATTAAAGTAGGAAGGGACTAAGAGTTACAGGCAGAGAGTCTGATACTGGAAGACCAATATGAAAACTCTTAATGTGACCAATCCATCATGGTTCCCAAATTAAAACTTGAAACTGGGCCAAAAGGGATATTTTGGAAGCGAAGCAGAGTTAATTCTCAATGTTTACAGATTCCATAATTATGAATTCTCTGACTTATGAAAATTTACTTATAACTTCAAAATAAATACTTACATATTTTTGCAGTCATTCCTAAGCATGCACAGAACACTGAAAAATTTGAATCTCCTAACACATATTCTGAGCTGAGGTCAAAGAAGGTGACAGGCTCTGCTTTCTTGTGTCAGCCTTCATACTACAATCAGATATCCTTTTCATGGTACACTGAGTGCCACATTTTTGCATTTTTGTGCTTTTCATTGGTGATTTCATTGTTTTAAATGGCCCCCAAGTACAATGCTAGGGTGCTACTTGGTGCTCCTAAAAACAAGAAGGTTGTGATATGCCTGAAGGAGAAAATCATGTGTTAGGTAAAGTTGGTTCAGGTTGAGCTATTCTGCTGCTCGCCATGAGTTCAATGTTAATGAATCAATAATATATGTTAAATAAGGTGTCTTTAAACATATGCAAACCTAAAACAAGGTTATGTATCGATCAGTTGATGAAAATGCTGTGACCAGAGATTCCCAGGATCCTAACCCTGTATGTTCCCTAGTAGCAATGATTCAATCTCACAGCTCACTGTTTGCAGTGACTTGATAGACCATAACTATCACAAATAATGAGAACCAACTGTGCATCCCTATGTTTTAAACATTATCTTTAAAAAAGGCTTTCCAATAATAAAAGCTCTATTTTTGTCTCCATATATAATCACTTTTAAAAAGGAAAACAAACAAAAAAAACCCCAATTCTCTTATTTAAATACTAAGCTGATCTTTTTGCTCCCTGGTGGCACAAAGGGTTAAGTCTCAGCACTATGAAGCTATCAGCAGTCACTACAGCAAAAGTTCGAACCCCGGCCAGGGAGATTCCCATGTGGCACAGCAGACCTCTCCTGTCTTTTCCACTGCTCCCCTGAGCAGTATATTTCAGTAGATCCAACTGTTCTGCTCTCCACTCTGTCTCTGATGAATCCTCTCACCCCCACCCCCAACACCCCTGGCCTACACCCCAGCTCTTGTATGCATAAATAAATAAATAAATAAATCTTTTCTAAAAAATCTTTGGCTCTAAGCAAAGCATTTTACGAATGCACTAACTAATTGGTGAATGGACACATATTAGTGAAAGGCCTGGTAACACTCAACAAATGGTTAGGAGTGCCTTCTATAAGGAACTCTAGCTGGGTCTTAATTGTATAGTAATGAATGAAAATCTGAAAGAATAAAAAAGATTCCAGAAGGATTTAAACAGGATTCAAAGGTGTTTGTCTTTGAGTGAAAATACTGAGCAAGAAAGGCTCAACCATAAAATTATTCATACAGTGAAAGCTAAGGAAAAACAGGATTCAACATGATTACAATTTTCAGGAATGCATCTAGTCTATGTGGAAGTTCAAAGGCATTTTGTCTCATTAGAGCTTTGAACTTTGATATTGGGTGCGGTGAAGAGGCTAAGATAGTATCATGTTTAAAAGGTCACTCTCTACAATAGCCAGACCAAGATCTTGGTCCTGGCTCTACTTCACTGGCTGGGTGACACAGAAAAAGACACTCCCTCAGTGGGCCCCCATTTCTTCATTTATCAAAGGGGACTAATATGAGTAATCATATAAATGTAATCATTCTTTTTATGAGTGCTGACTCATGAGGTCCTAGCCACCCTTTTGGGAGTTTTCCATGCATGACCTCATTTAATCCTCACATGAGGATTATGCGGTGGGTGCTATCACCAGTCCCATCTTATATGATAAAATAGAGGCAGAGAGAAGTTAAATAATCTTGCCAAGGATTAGTCATAATTTGATCCAAGGCATCTGACTCCAACTACCTCATCATGTTGTTTGTGAAAATTTAGTGAGATAATGCATATAAAAGGCTCAGCATAGTGCCAGGTGTGTAATAAGTTCTCATTATAAATCTTTTAAAAGATCCTTTTAGGGCCTCCCTGGTGGTGCAGCGGTTAAGCGCTGCGTTGTAGAGCTGTCTGCAGCGGAGACATGAGTTCAACACCCGGCTGGGGAGATTCCCACATGGCACAGCAGATCTCTCCTGCTTCACCCACTGCTCCCCTCAGCAATATATTTCCATCCATCTGTCTGTTCTGCTCCCCACTCTGTCTCTGGTGAACTCTCTTGCCACCCCCCACCTCTGGCCCGTACCCCAGCTTGTATACATAAATAAATAAATCTTTTAAAAATTAAAAAAAAAGATGCTTTTAGGTAGCAGTGCCCCACCATTCCCCTGCTCCCACTGCAATATATACAGTCTATATCAAGGGTTTGTTTGGGGGTTCTATGTTGAATTAGACTCCAGCTGAAAGCAACAATGACTTCCTCAGGTGATTGATCTGCTGCCCCCAAATGGGGGAAGAACAGAAAACCAAGGAGAGACACATCCCTGGAGCAGAGGAAGCGCAATCTGGTTCTGTGAAAATATTCCCCATACTGACATTTGTGACTGTCCCCTACTACCATCCTCCCGCATAGATTTGTCCCTTTTACATATTGGCATTAAGAATGCAAAATGGGGTTCATGTAAAGGTAGTCCCTGACTGGTTAAAAAAAAAAAAGACCACCAAATACTGAGCAAATTTCTTTTTAATATTCAGAAAAGAATGATTTCATAAAGAGAAGGAATTTCACATACCCATTTTCAAAAAAGAGAACTTAAGCTCTTTGGAGAGAGAGAGGAGAATCAAAGAGTAGCACATGAAACAATAAAAAGAAATATATAAGCGGAAGTAGCAGTGAAAGAAATTTAAGATAATAACGAAAACATAGGAATGAAAGTCCCATGTTGGACAACAGTATGGTAAAGACAGAATTTTCAGTGAATTTAAGTGAAGACTTAGGACTCACCTCATCTACATTCTCAAAACTAAATTGCAGTAGAACAAAGTCAGTAACATCTGAAAGGTATCGGGGGCTTTGAGACCAGCACTATGTTGGACAGGGGGGCGCACAGAGCTGGCGTCCAGGACAGAGGGTGCAGCATAGGAAAACTACAGGAGCAGGGCACAGAGCGATGGTGCGGAGCCTGCGCCGGAATCTCCCGCTACAGAAGGCCTGATGCCGGCTGGCAGCGAGAACTAGGTTGGATCATCTGTGTCTCCAACTTGAATCAGATCGTGGAGTATTCAAAACCTACAACTTTTCCACCCCCCAGCTAAAACCTAATGAATGAAAACACTTCAATTAACCAAATTTAAGCACATATTAACAATAGGAGCAAACACTCCAGGATACAGTTCCGTATTAAAAAAAGAAAAGAGGGCCTTCCTGATGGTACAATGGTTTAAGCACAGTGCTGTGGAGCTGTCAGCAGCTGCCGTGCGAGATCAATGCTGGGCTGGGGAGATTCCCACATGGCGCAGCAGACATCTCCTGCCTCAAATGCTGCTCCCCTCAGCAGTGTATTTCCGTTGATCTGCCTGTTCTCCGCCTCACTCCATCTCTGGTGAACCCTCTCACCGCTCCACACCTCTGGCCTGCACCCCAGCTTGTAGGCAAAAATAAAATAAAATAAATTAAAAAAAAAAAGAACAACTCCCGGCTTATAACATTGAGTCAATAGTAATCGCTGCCCAGTGCTGCATGCAGTGCTCAAACATAGCCTAGAGGGCAAGCTGACACCAGACTATAGGAGACACTTAGACTAAGGCGCTAGCCTGGAGGAGGTCACTGTGGATCCCCCACACACACCTCTAGGACCCACAACACAGAAGGAAGCCTCCATCCCTAACAAGACACTTGGATGACCAACTGCCCCATTCCTTTTTACCGATTACCCCTTGTCAGCAGTTCTCTGATGCTCCCGACAGGTACAAAGGCCAGCAGTCTGAAATTCTATCTCTATTATAACTCATAAAACCTATGAAGAGACAGAACATACCACAAATACTGGAGCAACAAAACCCCAAGATAAGTCTCAATCCAGCAAAACTGTAGATTATGCCTGAAAAGGAGTCCAAGGTAGCAATTATAACAATGCTCACTGAACTAAAAAAAAAAAAAAAAATGGATGATATAAAACAGAAACAGAAGACTCATCAAGAAAAGATGAGACAGTAACAATTAAAATTAACAGATCAAGAAAACACCATAACTGAATTAAAAAATACAATTCAGTAGAGGACCCCAAAAGCAGACAAATTCAAGCAATGTAGAGAATGAATGAGCTTGAAAGCACAATGTTGGAGAACATTCAAACAGAACAACAAAGAAAAAATAAATTAAACAGTGAAAATAGTGTAAGAGAACTTTGGGATAACCAAAAGAGTAACAACATTCATATCAGGGCCTCCCTGGTGGCGCAACGGGTTAAGTGCAGCACTATGAAGCTATCCACAGCCACTGCAGCACGAGTTCAATACCCAGCCCGGGAGCTTCCCACATGGTGCAGCACCCCTCTCATGTCTCGCCCGCTGATCCCCTCAGCAGTGCACTTCAGTCAGTCTGCCTGTTCTGCTCCCCACTCTGTCTCTGGTGAATCCTCTCACCTCCTCCCCCACACCTCTGGCCCACACCCCAGCTTGTATGCATAAATAAAATAAATTTAAAAAAAATTCGTATCATGGAGGTCCCAGAAGGAGAAGAGAAAGAGAAAGCTCAAGAAAATTTATTTAAAGAAATAATTACTGAAAAGCATCTCAATAAGAGAAATGAAACAGACCTCATGATCCACAAGGCCCAAGGGTTCCAAATAAAAGAGGACCAGACAGATACATAGCAAGGCACATTATAATAAAGCAGCTGAAAATCAACGACCAGAGCAGAATACTAAAAGCATCAAGAGGAAAAAGGGTAACCTAACAGGGTTAGGTTAACAAGGGTAACAATTCAGACTGTCAGCAGACTTTTTCTACAAACAAGGGAAATGGCAGAAGATATTTAAAGTACTCAAAGAAAAGGATTCTCAGTCCAGTATCCTTTACCCTGCAAGATTAACATTCAAGAAAGAAGGAAGGGGAAGGGGTTTCACTGAAAAGCAAAATCTAAAAGAATTTCTCAACATCAAATCATACATGATAGAAGTTTGAAAGAATTTTGGTTCAAAGTAAAATGCAGCCTCAAATTTAAGCAATATCTAACTGGGGATCCTGAAGTTCAAGAACAAAAAAGAATCATATGGGTATTTAGTAATTTAAAGCATAGTCACCAAAAGGAGAAAATGACAATCTTCCACCACATTCAATGCAAGATGTTAATAAAACAATATCTATAGCATTCTGATAAAGAAAATGTGAGCTCCGAGAAATACAGACTTTGTATATACAGATAACTGATAGATCATTTTAAAAATGCAAAGATCCTCATAATATAGCACTTACAAGTCCTTCCAAAATAAAAAAATACTAATAACAAAATCCAATCAATCCACAAATAGGTGGAAAATGTTAGAAATTGTGTCATATACAGGAAAGTCAAAGATGAAAGGACTCTTGGTGACCACTGAGTGTGTAATTATATTTCTAGAGCTCAGTCCTGTGTAAGTTATAAATCTTGGTAAATGAAAAAATAATAATAATAAAATGTGAAATGAGGGACAGAAGCTGAAAAGAGGTGTGAAATATAAATTTTCTTCTTCTCTCGTGTTGAAGTGTGACAGTGTCCACCATTGATAAAACACAAAGTAGAGAACTAACTACATCAAAGTTTTAAATATTATTATCAGAAGTGGAAGAAGACAAAGCAAAACAAACATAAACAGACCAAAAAATTTAATGCAGCAATATAAATATACTATAAACAAGTAAATAGTGTGAAAAAATTAAATGTATTAAAATGTAAATGAGATATAGCTACATAATTTTTT
This sequence comes from Scalopus aquaticus, assembly GCA_004024925.1. Classification (NCBI taxonomy): domain Eukaryota; kingdom Metazoa; phylum Chordata; class Mammalia; order Eulipotyphla; family Talpidae; genus Scalopus; species Scalopus aquaticus. Next base: position 47,047 of record PVIJ01008285.1, read on the forward strand.
AAAAAATTATCAGTCTGGATTAACAAGACACATCTATTTTTCATGCTAATAGTAGAAAAAGTAGAGGACTTGAATTTAAAAATTACAGTAGATTCATAAGATAGAGTATCTGACAGTCATGAAAAAAGAATTAGATATATAAGAAATTACGTGGAGTCCAATATAAATTAATAGAAAAATATTTTAGAAAAACACATAACATTATTCCATAAAGTTTTCCTATTTGATTTGCAAAGGACACATTTTGTACACATAGATACTTATACATCTGCCTGTATGTATGTGGTACATATGCAAATTTGTATGTGTGTGAACGGGCCGGTGAGAGAGGTGCACCCCATAGGGAGCAGTATTTTATCCCTGACATAGTTCAGAACTTCTGGTGTATGGTACTAATAAAAAACAAGCTGAATTTTAGGAAGTTTTGTTATTTTTTACAATTTTCCTCTAACATTGCACCTCCTTATTTCCTGTACCTAAGTGGGCCACAGCAAACTCCTTTCCTTTGTGTGCGTGTGTGTGTGTGTGTGTGTTTCATGGCTAAAATGATATATAATGTAGTTAATAGTGGTCACATCTAGGAATGAAATTGGCGAATGTGTGAAGAGCAGGGAATTTATAAACCTGAACTACAGGAAAATTTTTAAATGAGAATATAAATATCTATATATAGAATATAAAGAACATCTCTTTATAATATAGTGTGATCAATAACAAAAATGAGAAGAGTATAAAATAGTTGTACCTGGAAAGAAGTAATCAATGCACTTGAATGCTCAATTTCACTTGGTGTTCCTGCTAGATACAGCAAAATTTAATATACCTTGGTTCATATAGTACTTATATCCAACAAAAGAATGCATACTAGTTCCCCCATGTTCCAAACATTCCATAAAGTTTTGTTAGGAGAATTAATAAATTAATCTGGTCAAAGAAGCTTTTTCCTAGCAATGAATTTCAGGAAATTTTACACAAATTGTGTAACAAGTGACGTACACAAAAATAGACAAGCAAAAGACACAACACTCACAAAATGATCTTTTGTTCTATCAGCTCTCAGAACGTTCAAAAATGTAACCTCAGTCTTCATTTCCACTAGACCTTTCCTTAGGGATCTGTTTCCTGGAAGCCTGATTTAATAGATAGATGGTGCTTAGGGGATGCAGTGAAAGCGATATGGAGCATGTCCCTTACATTGTCTCTTTCAAGTGACAGATGGCTCAAGTGTCCTTTAGCAATTGCTACGTTGCAGACAATGTCCAGTTGAGTCTCTCACAGATATGAAGTACTGGTGGTTGTTGCTGTTGCTAGAGTCATCCATTTCCTTTAGACACCTGTGAGCTGGTAGCAGAGTCAATGTTGCATTCATCTGTGTAAGGACTACTTTACTCATTCCTGTGGTTGAAGTAAATTGGTTCTTTCCTTCGATGCTGAGAGCCAGACCCACAGTATACAAAAAGCTCAAGATAGCTTTCATTCTGCCACCCATCCTCCCTAGGCCCAATAAGGAAGAAAAGGAAGGGTCCCTGGATGAAGTGGGGGAGTAGAAGGTTATAATTTCTTACCACCTTGGGCAGAATCCTGCTCATACTGATGGCAGAAAGGATAGTGGTACCATCTCAACATTTTATAGCACCCTGGCAAGGAGAAGAGCCGTGGCAGGGACGCAAGGCAATTCTTGTTCTTTAGACTGTCCCTGAGGGCTGGGTGCTGGGTTTCTCCTCAAAATGGGACCAGCCAACTTTGGCTCTGCCTTTCATTGGCTGACACTGTCAAATACAAACTTATAAAACATGCATACAGCTAGAAGACCATCACGTAGTATTATTTCCATTAAAGCATTTACAGATTCAAACTGTAGTGTCCCAAAGGTTACTCAAATACTGGCAGGTACAGGAGCTCAGAAAGGAGATCCAAGCACAAAGAGAGTTAGTTCTTCACCAAAGAAATTAAAAATGTTAAAAGGACACAAAAAGAGACTGAGATGAAGAAAAATATTAAAAATGTTTTTAATAGAATTAAACTGGCAGAAGAATTTCAGAAATAAAAGACTCACAGGCACATATCAACCACTTAGAAAACGAGAGAAACAAGACTTAGGGAAAATGAGAAAACTCTCCAAGAAATATCAGACTCAATTAGAAGAAGAAATATAAGGGTAATAAGTATTCCACAAGGTGAAGTGAAAGATGGGAAAAGAGACCCTATTAAAAGAAATAATAGCTGAGAATTTTCCAAATCAAAGACATGAAATAAGCATGGAATTCCAGGAAGCAGAAAGAACACACAAATTAAAAAATATAAAATGACCTACAACAAGATACATCATTATTAAATCATCAAAAATCAAAGCTAAAGGAAAAAGTTTATAAGAAAAAGAAGGTAATTTACAAAGGCATCCAAATTAGGCTTTCCTCAGATTTTACCTCAGCCATCCTCCGGTAAGAAGAAAGTGGAATGAAATGTTCACAATCCTAAAATACAAGAACTACCATCCAAAAATACTCTATCTTGCAAAATTATCACTCAAATTTGAAGGTGAAAAAACGGCTTTCCAGAAAATCACAAGCTAATAGACTTTATCACCGTCTTACAAAAAAATCTTAAAAGGAATTCTGTAAGAAAAGACAAAACACAAAACCCTGAGCAAAGTGACATAGGAATACAAAACCAGAAGCTTGAACAAGAATATTATGAGCCAACAACAAAACACTAAAGGGGAGGAAGAAAAATCTATCACCTGTATAGTTGAATATGGGAGCATAGACACCAGCTCATAAAGTATGTTTTTCAGACATAGCAAGTTTGTATAACCCCATGGTGACTACTATCCAAAAATCTAGATTATAGGCACACAGAAGAAAGGAAGAAAAAGAACCACGAGGGAAAGTCATCCAAATGACCTAGTCCCCAACCCTGAAAAAAAAATAGTCCTCGTAACTAAGCACGGCACTGTTGATCTAAAGTTAATAGTTTGCGAAAGCAAAATGCTAATGACTGAACTGTGACATCAAAGTGAAGTCAGAACCAAGACTAAGAGCACAGTCTTGAAGGAATCCCAGTACAGGTTAGACCCTGGGGGCTAATATCAGACTGGCTGGAAGTTCTGGGACCCAGGGCATGGCGACAAAACTCATACCCAATAGCTGTCACAGTGGAGATCTATGTTTTTGTCACATGCCAGGTGCCACTCTAGGAAAAGCAGATGCTGGATGGTTCCTGGCACATATATTGTCATATCTATGTTAAGAAAAGCTGCTACCCAATAAATGCCAGACAGATCCAAAATGGTGGGAGAAATCCCTTGAGGATACTCAAATGCAAGAGGTAGAGGGAAGCAGCGGCTGGCAGAACCACAGTGGCAGAGGCAACAGACTGAACTCAGAGATGAAAGAGGGGAATGTCCAGCACAAGAGAGTCATTTGAACTGGGGACCAGAACCCTCACTATGGAGGAACACTAGGGTTCAGATCTCCAGGAGTCCTGACCGCACACGTGCTGAGATAGTCATCATCTCCCACCACTGCCAGTGACCTTCACGATGCAGCTCACTCCAGAGCATGGCTCTGATCCTCAAACCTGGGGAAGCCTAATCGATACACCAAGGACCCAAAGGGAGCAAGGCTGTGAGGCAAACCAGATAACGCTGGTCAGCGGTCACAGTAGCCATGGGGCTGAGGGAGGGAAGCAGCCAGGATGCTGCTGGCACCGACAGGAGATTGTTCCAATAGATGATTAAGGCAGAAGGTCACAAGAGAAAAAGCAGGGAATTCCTAAGGAGAGAGGGGGATGGATTTGAGCATCAGCTCTAAGGAAGACTTTAACAACTACGAAAAGTAATTCATTGTGATAACACCTCTCCTAAAACTGATCTCAGATGCAGTGGACTCTAAAAGCCTTCAGAGACCATTCTCCTTGGCTTGGCTAGGTGTCAGTCCTCAGCATCTCTAGCATCATCCTGTTCTTATTGCCAACTTACTCAGCTCTCTCATTGGAAAGATACAAACTCTGTCTAGTTCACCTGAGTATTTCTAATACAAAGTGTGTGTGTGTGTGTGTGTGTGAGAGAGAGAGAGACAGAGAGAGAGAGAGAGAGAGAGACAGAGAGAGACAGAGACAGAGACAGAGACAGAGACAGAGACAGAGAAACAGAGGAGAGTCAATGAACCTGAGCTGAAAAAGCAAAGTTCCCCGTCAGTCTAATCACCTGGCGATCCCAAGAGGATTATAATCACGGGACTGTGACTACATCTCAAAAACGAGCTCATGCTTGCTGATGCCTTGGGAGTACTGAATGGGCAGGAAGGGTGCCTCCGTTGAATCCTATTTCAATTTCATCCCCTCATGTAGCAGTATGACACTTGGTTCCCTTTCACAAAGCCCACTCCTCCTCCTCTTTGGCGCCATTGTCTGCTTGGCATGAAAAATCGCCTCTAGAAAATGTAATCACTAATTACATCAATGAAAAAATTTCCAACTCTCAGATGCAGAATGATTAACTACAGAAAAATATATTTTCAATAATAATTTTCCATTCCTTTATTTGAAGCTAACGTTGGTTTTCTGCATATGCAGTGGATTTTCCCAGTCCTTTAATGCTTCTACCCATAGTCAACTCAAAATAAAAACCCTCTTGCACAGTTGGTGCTCTTCGTTAGAAAAAGTTTGAACTACAGGTCACCTAACTGAATTTCTCTCCTTGGTTTCTCTTCCAGGATAACCTCAAACACCATTGTTTTAACCTTCTGACTTTTCTTCTAGCCTAAAGCTTCCCCAGATTTTCCTCACACCCCTCCCTCTCGTGCTGATTCCTGAGTTTCCATCAGCTATTTACATGTCTAGCGAAAATTAGTTCACGAGCCAGACCCTGTGCTTCTTGCCTTGCACCATGCCACATTCCCAGGACCCCTCCAGCTCTCGCAGAGAGCATCCTCCAGAACTTCTCCCCAGACAGCAGGCAGCCCCTGCTGAGTGCCCTGTTCTATGCTGAGAAAGAGGAGTAATGACAAAGCAGATGTGGGCTAGCAAGACTCTGGGTCTCCACTCAGCAGATGTCCTTTCATTCAAGCCCCAGCTCCATTGTCACCTCCTCTGTGAGGGTGTTCCTGGCTAGAACCTTCCTGTTTGACCCCACAGCCTTCTGTTCATATTTCTATCATAGGGCTTATCCTGTGCTAGGACCTACAGAAAACAAAGGAAGGTGTCAACAGATAAAATGTCATGAAGTTGGACATACACTTAAGGCTACAAGAAATAAAGTGTGATTCCACCAAAAACTTTGAAACATAGCTCAGTTGCAAAGGAGCAGGTGCCTTCAGACAGGGAGAGGCTGATAGCATGACCAGCCTTTCCCACGTCATCCTAGCCCAGATGGTTCCTTTTCTATTTGTTTACTCAAGCCCCATCTAGGTGTCCATGTGTGAAGTTCTTGTGGTCACAAACTCTAAACAATGGTATCTTGCATAATAAAATTTAGAGAAGGAAGAAAGGTATATAGAGAGAGTTGTATGAGGACACACACATCTCCCTCCTTTTATCAGAGAGAAAATTCTTTCCAACAGATTTCAACAGGGAATGCACTTGTAGTAAACGCTGAGCATGGAAGAATTGAAAATGGTCACACAGCTGAGTTTCTAAAACAATGCTTGAACTGCCTACCTCCTTTTGTTCTGTGGAAGAAATGTATTTAAGCCACTTTGAGTTTTGTGTTCTGTTACTTGCAGCCCAGAGCACCCTACACCACATGTGGCTTCAGGTGGGTTCTCATGGGATCACCAGTATATGTTGCAGCTACACGTACACTGCTGGACCATTGACAGCACCATCCAGCAGTACACACATGTTCTACAGTGCTTGGCACAGACACAAAGATCGATAAAGAGCAAAGACGCCGGCCATCATGTGTTTTCATGTTCCACTGCGTGGTGATTCAGAACTCGCAGTCAGTAAGAGTCAGGGCCCTGGAGCCAGACTCCCAGGCGTGGTCCTAGCTCTGTGACCCAGGGCTAGTCAGTTAACCTCTCTGTGCCTCAGTTTTACTTTTTTTTTTTTTTTAAAAAAAACGGACCAACACCAGTGCCGGTCTCATTGGTTGGTCAGAGAAAGAAATGCAATAATGCAGGCACAGAACTTAAACCAGACCTGGCCCATGGTACAGAGGTCAGACTAAATACATTAGGGTAGAGGTACGTCCTTTTTTGCACACTCTGTTTAAGAACAGAGAAAACGTGTTATTTATGGAAAGACTACATCAAATGCTAACAATAGGTTTAGATCCTTACACAGTAAAGCTTCTCTTATCAAGAAACAGTCAGTATTACTTCGCTGATAGCAGAGGGCAACCTCACATTGGCGTTCTGAGAGGGTCTCTATGCGAGTATGGTTAGGGCAGCAGACCAGGCCAAATCACCTGGGTCCCCGTCCTGGCTGCACTCACTTGGGCAAGTTACTGAACACCCTCTGCCTCTAGCTGTAAAATGGAAACAATAAAACCCACCTTTGAGGGTTGCTGTGAAGAACAGCACCAACACCTCATGCTCAGAATAATTCTATCAATTATTGCTATTAGGAGCTTAATTAACTGATGATGATTTAATTGGGGTTGTTATTGTTGTCCCTGTTTTACACACAAGCGAACCAAAGCAGCCAGTTGTTGCGGGACTTGCTTCTGGAGCTCAGCTTCTGTTTTACTGCTTATTCCATTAAATTCCGCTCTGAATGCAGGATTGATTTTTGGTGTGTGGGTACCATTCGTGTGTGATTTTATTTCCCCCTGGTGCATTTTAGAAACAAGGAGGTTGGTATTCCTTGCCAACTCACCTACCATTTCAGACTTGCTAGACTCCGTTCAGCTTCCTCTGTAAAAATAAAAGTGCAGTGCTTAGAATAGAATGACACATTGGAAAACTTCCCCAAAAAGTGAGGCCCAATTGTGGGAAATAGGAGCAGACCTTCCAGTTGGCACCTACTCGGCTGACAGACAGAAAATGGTGATGTCACTGCCCACCCACTGCACACTAGCCCTTCCCAACTTAGCTGGTGAAGAAAAGAGCAGAGATAAGAGAGGGGAGCAAGACCCTGCTCTTTTATTACAGCAACTAGAGGCTTGACCCATGTTTGCAAAGCAGGTTAGTGCTCAACACCAAAAGGAATTCCTGCCAGGAAAATACATCCCTTTTCTCCTAAATAGTTAAGAATATTCCCGACTATCTCTGCTGCTCTGGACCTTGAAATGAAGTTCAGATCATCTTCTAGTAACTTACAGAAAGAGAAAAGTAAATTTCACATTCCATCAGGAGAAATTTTTTTGTCCCTCTGTCCAGCCGGCATATATCAGACCCGCGTGACCATGCTCTCAGGGGGCCTGGGTAGAAACACTGATTAGGCTCTCATGCCCACTTTTCCAGAGTCTGTAAAAGCTCAGCTTGTAGAACCCAACTTCGCCAATAGCCAAGTGTGGATCTGAGACCAGATAGCACTGAAGGTCCCTCCTTCAGAGCGCACAGAAATGAAGTTCTGAAGAGTTCAGAGAAGCTAAAGAAAGCACAGTAATAATAAAAGCAGCCATTTATAGTGCACTTACTTAAGCAGCAGGAGGCATGCTAAGTACTTGCTTTATATACATTATCTAATTTACACTCAGTCTCAGCCTGTGAAATAGTTTCCCACCTATGTCTGAGAGAGCTAAGGCTTATAGAGCAAAAGTCACTTGTTCACAGTGGCACAGCTAACAAATGGCAGGCCCAGGATCTGAAGGGGGGAGGGTCTGCTCTGCCTGTGAAGCCCATGATTTAACCACTTTGTTGTAACTCCTAAGATTTATCAGCCACCATAGATTTCGCATATTCTCTCAGGAAGATAGCTGAAGAATTATTTATTCAACAGATATGTTACTGAGCACCTACAATATGTCAGATGCTATGCTAAGCAGGGAGGGTACAAAAGTAAACAGGCTTATGCCTACTAGTCACTCAACAGGGCATCCTGTGGAAACAGACAGTAGAACTCTCAAATAGGTCTCAGGAAATCCAGGAATAAAATAAGCTGGTACTGTCTTTTCACTTGGGGCTCTGGGACACTGGCGAATAATACAGATGAACCCACAGAGGAGCAAAGGACCATAGGTCCTCTAGACCCCAGACTCCAGGGAAAGAGCTTGATGAATTTTATACTCATGAAGACATGATCCAGGGCCTTAGCTCATAAATGTTCAAGATATCTTTTTCTCTTAAGATACTGGCATTATCTTGATGTTCGTTCAAGATCTTATTTTGATGATCCAAAGTGAATCCACAGCTTCTTTCCCTTTGCATTCCTGGTATACTATCCCAATCAATGCTAACTCAATGGATGCCCGAGAGAATATTTTAGTGAAAAGAAGTTAGCTACTAAGAAAATGCCTTTCCTAGTGTCCTGCCCAGCTCCCTGCTGTACACAGTGAGGTGGGAGGTGACAGAGGTGAGTGAGAGAAGCGCAAACGAAGGTATTCAAAGCATTACAGAAAAAAATTAATTAAATTTTTTTAATCAAATTTGAAACTCTCAGCCAGTGTTTTTTCTTGGTGCCTGTGCCCCATGCCTTTCTTCCTCTCCCTCCCCACACCCAAACTGTCGATAGCAGTCATTCATTGCTCTCCGCAGTATGTTTGGTGAAAGGAGAAGAGAGAACTCACTGTGCTTCTAAGTACATTTTTAAAAATTCATGGTAGACTTAGTCTCAACAGTCAAAACACTTGATTTGCAAACATTGTTCATTTGTTTGTTGTTGACTTTCACCTCAGTTAAGTGTAAACTCCATGAAAGTAATGACCATATCATTCTTGCTTAATCTCCTATATCCAGGGACTATCCCAATGCCTGGCACTCGTGAGCATTTGCTAAATGAAGGAATGCATGCACCTCAGCTTATTGCCAAGGTAACTTCCATGATGGAGCAAGAAGAGCTAAGTTTTCTGTTGATGTGGGTAATGCCTCCACAGCATCTGTTTATAGTACCCTAGGGAGCATTTTGCTTTAACAAGCCTGAGAATTTACATCTCCAAGAAATACATGTGGTTACTAGTGACATTAAAATGGTGGTGAGCAGCCTTTTCTGCTTGAGAGTCAACTCAGGAAAAATACAAATGTTTATGATCAGCATTTTAAAATTTAAAATGAAAAGAAAGAACTTTACTGAATTCGATGGGATGGAAAGAGTGCGTGTATTTTTACCATTAAGACCATGTGCTTTATTGATCAAACAAATACCAATGGGCAATAAGCATTATTTTTCAGCCACTAAAATGCTAATTTAATAGCAATCCACAGACACCTTCATATAAGAAGAAATATATAGTTGGTTTCTGTCTAGTTCCTTTAAAGCTTCAAAAACCCTTGGTATTTCCTGAGTGACAGTAGTAATAGGAAAACCTTTTGTTATTCATAACAAGTCCCTCTTCAGCCATCCCTGAGTTTATGCTAATAGGATGACTCTTGGTGGGACCCTACATAGCTTTTGGCTGCCAGAGGAACCAACCATTGATTACGGAGTTGGAACTTTCAGTACCCTGGCTCCCACCTCCAGAGAGGCGAGGGGCATGGGGGCCTGTCAGTCACCAGGGCACAATGATTGCAGATGATGTACTGGATCATGCCTGCATTGTGAAATCTCCATAAGACCCCCTAAACGTCAGGGTTTGGAGAGCTTCCATTGGTTAACACATCAAGGTGGTGAGAAGGTAGCATGCCTAGAAGGCATGGAGGCCCTCCTTCTTTCCCCATAGCTTTCCTATGCACATCTTCTACTTACATGTTCCTCAGTTGTATCCCATATAATGGGCTGGTAATAGTAAATAATCCCTTTCCTGAGTTCTGTGAGTCATTCTATGAAATTATTGACCCTAAAGAAGGAATAGTAGGACCCCTTGAATTTATAGGTAGTTGGTCACAATTACAAGTGACAATCTAGGACTTGCAACTGGCATCTGAAGCAGAGGACAGTTTTGCAGATTATGTCCTTAACTGGTGAGCTCCATTGTTAACTCCAGATAATTGTGTCAGACTTGAATGGAATTACAGGACAGCCAACTCGTGTTAGAGAGTTTTAGTGGTGTTTAGTGTTGTGAATAAAAGCAGTTCAACATCTTATCTCTTCTTCCTTAAGTGTACATCAAACATTAAAGTCATGAATCCAAAGATAAACACATCCCAGTAGCAAGAATAATTATTCTTTGGGTTACAGGAAGAATATATTAGAACTCCTACTTATTTTTGAATCATCCATTATATATACATATATATATACATATATATATATATATATACACATATATATACACACACACAGAACGTATACAGAACGTATGTCAGCGGCTAGACTTGAGGAATAAGGAGACTATAGGAGATAAAGTCAGATAGATAAGTGGGTAGCTGTGTGGAGGTGGGCAGCAATTCAGATCATGAAAGTAGCCGTTTAGGACATAAAGCTTTGAATTATCATCTGACTGCTATTTTGAGACTATACAGTTGGGACTGGGGCCAGGAGAGTAGGAGATCAATTAGGGAGTACAGGAGAAGAGATCAAGAACTCACAAGAAGCAGGAACTGAAAGCTGAGAAGAAACAGGCCTATCCACAATACCTAGAGTTATGGAGGAGGCCACTGGATTTCCCACGCAGGAAATGAAAGCTCAAGCCAATTAGAAGTGTGGCCCCCAAACTCAAGAAACTGGAGATACAAGCAGCCAACATCTGGGTTACAAGTCTTTGAAGGCTCATTATTCTAGCCCAAGTGTATAGATAAAGCCGGGGAAAGTGGAAAACAGGTACAGAAGAAAGGTTGTTTCCTATAGTCTCCTATTTCGGGTATCAGAAAGTGCCACCAGACATCTGGGTGTGTTTTCTCACTGGAAGGCAGGATGATACAGCCCACATAGAGTCAGGAGCCAAGTCAAATCATCCTCCCTCCAGATCAAGACAGACAATAAGCAATTTCACTTGTAGATTCATGCTACAGAATAATTCCCCAAATCCAGTTCTAAGCTCCTTACCTAACATGAGTCAGGGAATATTTGATATATTGTAGCATTTTTACTTTGTATGTAAAATATCTCATGACTTGAAGACCTTAATATATGAAACAGAAAAGTAGCATGTTTTGCTTACCACAATTCCATGAGACTTGTTGGCTAACCTGTGGGTATCAGGGACCCCCTTTCATGTACTAGAGGTAAAAGCTGAGAGTAACTCACCCACTGTACACTCATGATATGCAGAGGCACTTGGAAGAGGAGGTGAAACCACTAACTCCAACCCGAGTCTCTACAACCCTACCCCCATCATGGCTGTGTAGACTGGCCCTTCTCTGACAGGCTGTGCAGATTACCAGCGAACACGGTACTTTTTCTCTCTTATGTGATGAGTGGAAGCTAAGAAGCACAGGTGGTTTTTCTTCCCCAGGTTCCCAGAGCTGCTTTTTTTAGCCCAGCTCATCTTCTCCTGGTTTTGTTCAATTTTCTGCAAGCTTTTCTATCTGGCTCACTTATCTCCCTTTATCCCTCAGAACTATCTCCTGTAATTCCATTGACTGGCGGGGCCATTTCTCTGTCAGAAAGCAGAGCTCAGCCCCAACTCTGCTCTGCAGCCCCTCTGACCCCTGTGGACCTACTGCCTGGCTTTTTAGGTCAGTGGGGACTTCCCAGACAGCACCTCTTTTTCCTTTAGCTTTTAAATGAATAGCTGCTGGGCTTTCTTTTCTTAATTATGTATGGAACTACACTTCACACAATAAAAACCAGCCCAGTTTTCTGGTGAGTTGGGATTCTGTAGGGGAATCCCGTCATTTCCATTCCCTCATCAAAGCAGAACTAAATTTAATACACTGTAAATATGAGATTGAAAAGGACTGATGAATGAGGTTCATGGAAAAGACACTAAACTAGGCGCCAGGAGACAGGGCACAGGGTCAGACCCCACCATTTATTCTGTCACATCATCTTAGGCAAGTCACCTAATATCTCTGACTTCAAAAGGTTATGCTTCTTAGCCCATTACCAGCTAGTAGGAATAAAAATACCTAAAGCACCACCATATCTTTCCTGAATTTGCAACTATGAATTAAGCCTTTGTGGGAAAAGAAGAAAAAAAAACTGAATCAAACCAAAGATGTGTCTGTTTATAGGTCAACAGCAAAAGTTCTGATCTGCTATGACCTCACGGAGATTGTTCAGTTAGGTAAGACAAGGTTACCATAGCGACATCTTACCTTTTTATAGTGTCTTGTAGTTTATCAAGCATTTTCTAGGACCTGATCTCATTCTGATCTTCAAAATATCACAAAGGTAGATAGTGAATGAAAGGTATTCCCATTTTCCAGATAAGAAAACAGGGACTCCTTGGAATACAGAAAGCTTACATCACTAGGCCAGTAAGTGGCAGAACTGAGGATTTGGAAATGGTTCTCTTGACTCATGGGGCTTTTTAGCCACTAGTGAAGTCAGTAATGAGGGCATGCCCAATGGTAAGCTGAAAGCTTCTGTAGCTATCAAAGCCAACATGATTTCCTTTTTACTTTCCTAGAATTACTTGTATCCTGGAATTCCCTGGAGAACAGAGTTAGTCTTCTCCTTTGAAGAGACAAAATATCCTTTTCCAGTAAGATACACAATTGGTAAATAAATGTAATCCTAACTATTTGATTCATTAATAGTCAATTGCAAACATTAACAATGATAAGCCATTTCCCCCCAACAAGTTAGAAACAATAGAATGAATGCTGGTAAGGAGGGTATAAAACTGTTGTTCCTGTTTAAATCTGATGGCCAGAAGCTATTTGGCCATCCACATCAGGAACCTGGAAATTGTTCACACACTCTGAACCAGTAATCTTACATCTGAGAATCTATCCTAAAGAAAGAACATGAAACAGAGAAATATAGATCTTCCTGAGACAAGTTTGTTGATTCTCCCCTGGTATCCTTTCAATGAATGTCATCTTTGTTCAAGCTGGTTCACATCAGTAACTATTATCTGGCATGAGAATAGTAATTATTATAAAAACACTCACATATAAGATAGCTAATATAAATATTAATATTCTCCTCTCCCATACTTCATAACTAATCTCAATTGACCTTCCCAACCTCACTGCCTGGTACCCTGTCTCCCTATCCAACCTCCACCTCATCAAACTCAAGCTCTGGTCAAGTCAAACTTCTCACAGTGGATAAGAGGGTCATGAATACACATGTTCTTAACTTTCATGAACATCGAAATCACCTGGAAAGCTGTTTCAGACAGAGTCTGCTGACACAACCATCTCCTGACAACTTTCTGACTCAGCAGATCCTACGTGCAGCCTGAGAACATGCATCTCTAACAATCCCAGGTGATGTTGATGCTGCTGGTAGGAGGCCACACTTTGAGAATCACTGGTTGAAGCTGTGGTCAGCCTCACATGACTTCCCTCCTCCTGGCAAAATCTTTCCAGTCCTTCAAGTCCAAATCCTCCCTACCTTTTATAGCCATCTCAGTCCCACTGAGCTGAACTAATTACTTGTCCCCTGTGCTACTTTAAGGGGAGAAAGGTGCCTATTACACTATTTAATGAGAGTTTGTGTCTGATCAATGCCAGCTCCTGCTAATTGAGTGTCTGGAGGGCTGACCCACAGCTTCGGCACCTCTGCACCCCCAGAGCTAACACCATGCTTGGCACACAGTGGCCACCACATGAGACTGAACTATTCCTTGCTACCTCCCTCTGCAGGAAGTCACCATTCACTCTTGTTCCCACAGGATCCATTAGCATATCGAATGGCTATTTTTTAAAAAACGATTAGCCATGATAGCAAAAGAAGAAACGTGAGCAGAGGTTATTATTTTGCCAGGCTAGTAAATATCATCTTGCTTTGCTCTCTAAACTCCCTAATGAAGATAGCAGCTCTCAGGCAAATAAATAAAACATTAGGTTGACAAAACACAGCACATCACAAGCACAGTTCCCTAATTTGCTCATTGCTGAAGGACATTAGCTGCCTTCAGGATAATCTCCATAAACACACTGTCCAGTCTCCCTTTCTCCTAGATAAATAGTCCCAAGCTAAGGTTTTAACATTTTTCAATGTCTTATATATATTTATTTCAATAGCTGTCTTTTAATAGCAAGATACCCATCTTAATCAAATGAAAGCTATTTTTCAGTAATTGTCCTAAAAGCCAATTCCTTTTCTGGAAAAAAACATCCTTTTGAATCACAAGTGCCTGGGCTAAACATTGTTCTCAGAATATTAATGTGAGCTTAAGCTATTAAAATGTCACAGTTAACCTTTTTAAAACCTAATTAAATTAAAATAATAATATATGGAACAATTTTACTGGAAGGAAAGGCTCCTTTTCAAAGAATCTGTTCCAAGTCTCAGAGCTAACACCTTGAAGCCTTGGTGGGGAAGAGATTTTTGCATGCAGACAAAGAGAGCCTGGCTTTGCATGCGGTGTGATTAACTTTTAGTTGTTAGTATTAGAGTTAATTATTGTAGTATGCTGGAGGGCAGGGACAGTTTACTTGCCTGATCACACCTAATAAGATGTATTTGCAGATGCCAGCATCTCCTGGACTTAATCAACAAACTACCAAGACAATCAATGCTGTTAGGACCCATGTCCTTGTGATATTTTTTCCAAATAAAAAAGATAAAAATCCAAGGACAGAGTGCTAAGGATGTAGGCAAGCAGCTGGAAGGCTTCCTCTAACTAGATAGCATCAGGCTTATCTCCCTCCCTGGATAGCTAGAACCAGCACCAGGAAGGCAGATTCACCCTAAGGCCTGCTTCTATTGAGAGCAAAGTTTAAGCCAGCCTCTATCACTTGCAAGAAAATTAACATATAAAAACTTCTGCATTTGGTATCCAGCCCTAGAAGGCTTCAAAGTTCAAATGGGGCCTCACCTACTTTATCTTATGTGGGAAAATGTTGCTAACCCCAAGGCGCTCTACTCACCTTCTGCTACACAAGGAATGAGTTTGTTTCTGAATTTGATAATGTACTCCTGGGTCCAGAGAATAAATTTTTTTTAAGATTTATTTATTTATGCATACAAGAACTGGGGTGTAGGCCAGAGGTGTGGGGAAGTGAGAGGATTCACCAAAGACAGAGTGGGGAGCAGAACAGGCAGATCAACCAAAATACACTGCTGAGGGGAGCAATGGGCAAGACAGGAGAGGTCTGCTGTGCCATGTGGGTTAGCCCCCGGCTGGGGATTGAACCCATGCCACAGTGGCTGATGATAGCTTGATAGCACTGAGATTTTAACCCCTGTGCCACCAGAGAGGCTATGCTCTGTATATTTTAAAGTAATATTTATTTCTAAGAGTTCAAAATAGTTATATAGTTGGACAACTATTTCTCTAATTTATCAATAGAAAATGTCCCATAATTTTATTTTAACAAGACAGTATGTAGGAAAAGACTTAAATTACATTCCAAATTCAGTTAGTAAGATTTCATCTTAGTGTGAGCCATTCTTTACCTATTATGCCTTGCCCTGACCATTTTCCAAAGACTTAGCAAACTTGCCTTGATTTTTCTTAGTGTTGCACAAGCACCCCAAAATTTGAGAACGTGTTGGAGGAAAATCTTGGAGAAGAAAGTGAAGTCAGATGGTTTTCCTAACCATCCCTTCTCTTCCAGACAAGGAGAATGCATATTTTTGGACCACCACTGGTGTAATGAAACGTCATCCTATATGGTTTTACCACAAACAAGTGCAAGAACGTACCTGACTACATGAGACTGAGAAGAGTGCAATGCAAACACCACACTCCTCCCACCCTTCGTGCGAAGAGCACAGGCCCAAAACAAGAGGAGAGGGCCCTTCCCTCCACTGGGGCCGTTTCCCAGCCTCGACTTGCCTAAGCTTCTTGAAACTTACTTTGCAGGTGAGTTAAGGGATTTTCAAGTATAATTTTGATGACATACAATTTTCACCCTCCATGTTGATTTTAGAAGACAACCCCTTGCTAAAAAGGAGGCATCCACCAACACCAACTTAGCACTAAGAAAGTTCTAATTGAATAAAAAATCTCTAAGACTTCTGAGAGCTGGTCTATACTTTGAAAAGCCAAAATTACCTTCTGTAAGCTCAACCTGAAGCGAGGCATTAAGTCTCCCAGTATGAAAATACCAAAAGTGGGGTCTGTGATATGCTCCCTGAGCCATCACCCCTTTCCCTCCCTAACACCCTCCTGAGGTACAATCTTCATCTTCTCTGCCTAAAATAGGGCTAAAATGAGCTCACCAATCCTGAGACTCGCCACATGGAAGCTACAGCAGGGCAGGCACAGAGCTCCAGAGCTTGAAAAATTGATGCTCTCGGCTCACAAGCCCACAAGCCCACAAGCCCAGCTCCTCTCTCAAAGCTCAAGCAGGTATGTTCTCCCCACTGGGTTTAATTTCAAAATCCAGTGTAATCACTGAAAAAATGAGAGCAATTTGCTCTTTCAGCTATGCACAATTTTCATCAGCAGTCTCTGGTGGCTACCATCTCAGGCCTCCGTTCGGCACCTTGTCCTCACCCTCCCTGTATGGACACACATTCCCAGGAATGGCGTTTCTAATGCCTGAGGACTCTGTCTGTGTTCTGAGGCATTGTCTGAGCACCAAGTCCAGGAGACATAATTCTCTTTCCCCAGTTAAGACATTTATAGAGAGCTGGGATCTTGGATTTCACCTTGCTTCGTCTTCCTTTTTATACCTGCAATCTGATCATTCCCTTTTGCCTTTCAACCACAATTATATATTGAGAGATAAACTTGGAGATGCAACAGTGTCTACAGACATATGTAACTGGTTCTCAGCAAGTGGTAAATAGAAGGTATAATGACAGCTGAAAGGCAGCACCTTTAGGGGGAAAGAAAATAATAAGAGAAATGTTCGTGATAGAAAGTTCCTGTATTTTTAGCTTGGTGCTCACATCTCATTTTATGACATGCTAGGATGCATGTATAGATCATGTACACACAAAAACACTCCTACTCACACATACATCAAACAACATTTTATAGACACTTAGTCTTTGATTTGGTTCTTTTCAGCAAATGAACCATTAGCCTCAATAGTCAAATAAACATCCAAAGAGCAGTTTTTCCCCCTTCCGCTGTTGCTACTAAATATGGGAATAGAGATGAGCAAAACAGCATGCAACCAGAACCAGCTCACGAAGGACTCAAGAGAACAGGATCTTCCAAATGGAAACTCCAGTTAGCTACAGTGTTCTCGGAAGCTCATTGCTTAAACTGTGATTCCAAAAAGGAGATCCCTTATGCCCAGCAGACACTTACAATCAATTGTCCACATTATTTATGTAAAAACCTGTCCTGCTGAATATTATGGACACAGAAGTGAGAGTTTCAAAATGAGATTTGCCAACGCAACCCTCTTTTCCCCAAACAGTAAGAATCGGCAGAATATCCCTGAGTCCTCTTGATTTATTCTTCATTAAAGCCAGTGGGGTCCCCAGCTACACAAAGGTACTAACCTAATCCCATCCAAAGGCAGGCAAGAGGAGAGTATGAACCTGAGCTCAAATTAGTGAACAAACTTAGAGACTCAGGATCATACTCAGCTAAGGCAAGACCAGTTCAAAGTCACAAAGAGCCAGGCCTAATGGAGTGACCAGGCTATGGCACCTGGGAGGCAACATTTCAAGGCAAGGCTTTGGGTAGACTACTATCATGGAGCATGTGTGTTAAGTGCAGTAAAGAGTGAAACATGCTTTTAGAAAGCAGAGAGCAGAAAGACTTTATTTTACATAAATTCTACAGGGTTTGGCCAAGCCCACCCTTCCATCTCTTGCAGGCTCCCAGAAGGAAGAGGTTCTGATTAAGCAGAAATGAAGCCTCAGACACACAACTCCTATGTACCTCCCATCTTTACGAGTGGTTGTGGAAGCATGGCATCATTGGAAAACTATCTCTGTGCTTGTGTATTCACTTGCTCTTTTCTTTCTTCCCTGGAGAGATGGCAACCTGATGCCTTCTGCCTGGGAGGGGCCCTCTGCAAGGCTGAAAAGGGGTCAGAGTGAAACCCAGGGGATAAGAACAAAGATGGCTGATCCTGACCTGCTCAGACCGAGTCTTTGAGGAAAGAAAGGTGAACCAGCTGCTTAGTTTTCTACATTGTCAGCCCAGCTCCCTGGCTTGAGAGATAAGATTTAGGCAGAGGACCACCCAAGAGAATGCATTTGGCAGGAATGAGCTAGTAACTACATGAGGCAAAAAGATATGCAAATCAAGTCTCAGCCAGGGATCCCCTAATGTCTTTGGGGCCCCAGAATCCAGGACACTCCTAGCATACACAGCAGCCATCTTCTTTTAGGGTGCTCAGAAATGGAAACAATGTGCAGTCAGCCGAGTGCTACCTGCAAGCTGAAGCCCCTAGTTCTAATTTCACCTCTGACTGCTTTCGCTATCACAAACCCTGGTAGACAGAGAGAGCTTGCTAGGCACAAGACCCTGCAAATGACACAAAAGTGAATAAAACACAATTGTGCCCTTAAAGACGAGGTGGTTAAAGGAAAGAGCACTGTATGTTAAGTGATTTTGACCTTGGTTCTGTGATTCATAAATTGTGTGGCCTTAGTCAAGCCACTTTGTGTCTCTACAATATAGTGGTATAAATATTTACCACTAAATGAGACCGAAAGTATTAGGGATAATGTATATGAAACCCTTCTGCCTGGAGCATGGTGGACCTAGATAAACAGTAACAGCATTATTTGCTGTGGAGAACCTCAGACCTGTTAACTAACCCTGGAGCAAGGGTACAAGACCTAAAAAGCATGGTGGAACCAAAACCAAAGTAAAAGTGTGCTTAATGCCAAGGGACCAGGGAGAGAATAAAAAAGGATGCATCACAGAAGAGCTACTCAGCTGCTCTCAAAATAGGAATGGAGGATCTCCCTGGTGGCGCAACCAGTTAAGTCTCAGCACTATGAAACTATCCAGAGCCACAGCAACAGGAGTTCAATACCCAGCCAGGGAGCTTTCCACATGGTGCAGCAGACCTCTCCTGTCTTGCCCGCTGCTCCCCTCAGCACTGTATTTCAGTCGACCGCCTGTTCTGCTCCCCACTCTGTCTCTA
The DNA here is from genome assembly GCA_004024925.1 of Scalopus aquaticus. NCBI lineage: Eukaryota > Metazoa > Chordata > Mammalia > Eulipotyphla > Talpidae > Scalopus > Scalopus aquaticus. The sequence continues at coordinate 66,156 of PVIJ01008285.1, forward strand.
GTGAATGCTCTCACCCCCCACACCTCTGGCCTATACCCCAACTCTTGTATGCACAAATAAATCCTCTAAAAAAAAAAAAGCCAGGAACAGGCACTGACTCCCACCCAGGCCCACCTGCATGGGTGTGTGACCTGAATGGGTGCACAGAGCCCACACAGAAAAGACACGGGGTTTAGATTAGTGCTCTGTCATTCTGTCACATTTCAGTCACTGTCCTGAAATTCTTGATTTTAAACACTGAGCCCTGCATTTCCATTTTGAACTAGACCCTGCTAACTTAGTGGCCAGCCCAGCCCAACTGACACTGACAGGGTCTAGTTCACCTCCCCCTCTTCCCAGGGCGGCCTCCTGAGCTGGTTATACTTCTATACCCCTCTGATATGCCAACTGGTGGGCACACTGGGCACTTGAGGTTCTCCTCAGCTCCAGACTCCCTAATCCACCCCAGCCTCTCTGTGGGCAACAGAGTGGGGAATGCACCCGCACCAGCCCATCACTCTCCATGTGCAAAGAAACGCTACCCTCAGTGAAACCATCTCCAGGATTCAGGAATCCTACCTGGCAAAGACCATCACTGTGTCCAGTCCACCTTCTGTTGACCCAACACTAAGAGAGCACCCGCTGACACTGCTGTGCGCTGAACCCTGACTTCCTGGCCACCTACAACTGACAGGGGCTTAACTAACGGAAAAGTGTTGCCCAGGACCTAGAGTAAGGTCAATCTTCAGACAGCATGGTCTGGGAATTTTTTGCCTAGAAGAGAGAGCACATTCTGGGAGCGAGGGCCACGTTCTCTCTGACTCTCACAGCTGTGCCAGGCTGCTGGGTGAGAAGCAGCAAACGCTGCCATGTTCCCTGCCTGCTGTGGATTGCACTAGTGTGGAGCGGTCTCATCCTCTAGGTTGTCAGGACTGTGCTGGGGCAGGAGCTCTGCCCCTTTGACCTGGACTCACTCTCCTTGCGGGACAGGGTTGGGACAGCCCATGAGCTGGCGGCATTCGTAGGCAGCACGAATTTAAGGATAACTTGAGAAGGTGGATTGCAGACAGTGGGAGAAGCACGGGGGTGAGATGCAGTTTCCGCTAACTGACCTCTCCTGATTTCCTGAGTCCCTCCCTCTGTGAGCAGCCAAAGACTCAAAGGAGAAAAGGTTCTGGAAGTTGATCTATAGGATATGCCAAGAAAAGATTCTCCATTCATCAGAATCAGTGAACTGTAAGCCACAAGCCGTGAGAGTAAAAATAGCTCTATCCATCTCGAGAGGAAGGGAGAACAAAAATAGTGAGGGAAGGGCCCACTTCATCCAACTCAGCTCTAAGCCAGGGGTTCTTGGCATTTTTCAAATCCATGCCTTCTTGTGATAAATGTGAAAATCTTTCTTTTAGAACTACACGTTTCAAGCATATAAAGTATATCTACTTCAATTAAGTAAAAGGCAAAATGGAGATCAAAGCATATAATTTGGGGGGGTTGTTTGTTTTATTATATATTTTTACTGAAGTAATGTTGGATGACAACACTGTGTATGTTTTAGGAGTATAGGATCATACTTCTTCAAGTGAATGCTACCACACCACACTTGCCACCAAAGCACCGATAATTCTCCATCCTTTGCCCCACGCCCTCATTCTCCCCTCTGGTAGCCTCATTTCCATAGGCAGATTCCAAGGGTTTATTTTGGTTTGGTTTTGTATGTTCCCTTGCACATATATATATTTGCATTTCCTTAATAATAAGTGATGATGAGCATTTTTCTCATGGGCCGGCCATCTGTATGTCTTCTTTGGAGAAGTGTCTATTTAGCTCTTCTACCCACTTTTGATTTGCTTGTTGAGTTGTATGAGTTCTTTGTAGATCCTGGATATTAGCCCCTTTTCAGATGTAGGATGTGTAGATATTTTCTCCCATTCAGTAGGCTGTCATTTCATTTTAATGATAGCTTCTTTCACTGTATAGAATCTTTTTAGTTTGATGCAGTCCCATTTGTTTGTTTTTGCTTTTGCTTCCTTTGCTGTCGAAGTGGAGTTCCCAAAAACATCACTGAAGCCAGTGTCAAGAAATGTTTTGCTTATATTTTCTTCTATTTTTGGTCCTAGGTATTATATCCAAGTCTTCACTCTATTTTTAATTAATTTCTGTGTATGATGTGATATAATGACCCAGTATCTTTTAATTTGCATGCTGCTGTCCAGTTGCATTTGCTGAACTACGTCTGCTTTTTTTCTCCCCTATTTCCTAATTTTCCTACTCCTATTTCCAGCCCACTGCCTAAGATTCCAGTATATCTTTAAATGAAGAGGCTCCCTTTTGCCCCCCCCCATTTCAATCTGTTCATTATAAACTTACTTTAAGATCTTTCTGAGGTTCTGTCTTAATCTTCTTGGATCTTCTTATATCCCCTTTGAGTCTCTAACTGCTCACGGAGAGGTAGGGCTCAGGTAGAGAAAGCAGTGGTGGGTCAGCAGGACCTCATCATCTCACAGGTGCTATCTCCACAACTGTGGTAGAGTTAGTGCTCATTAACACTGATAAAGGACAGCATATCTGGATGGATGGCTGCATGCATGCAAGAGATGCCAGATCATAATCTTCTCTTCCTTAAAGCCAAAATTAATTTTGTGGTATGACACTGGAACGTAGGAGACCATGGACTGGTAGAAAGTTAGAAGTATACGCCATTCTGGGAAGTAGGTTGATCCTCAGTGAGGATAGGCAAGCCTTTACCAACCTAGTTCTTCCATACTTGCTGTGAACACGCAGCTCCCAGGTCTTGGTATTCCCACCTTGGCAAAACCCCCATCATTGCACAGCCACAGATGTGCACAGGGGAGTCAGGAGCATGCATGAAAATGATTCAGAGAGGCTCAGAAGGCCCTAATCTCCACATGTAGGAAACCCCAAGGTTGTGAGTCTCCTGGGCTACAGAAAGAAACAGGCCAGAATTCACACTGACAAACAAGAGAACATTTAGAGAAACAGAAAGGAGCTTAAAGTTATGTTACATGTGATCAATGCTTGAATGAACTGAAAGTAGTTAGTCTGAAAAAAGAAAATACTTGGTAGGGGAAGATTGAAGGTGGCAGCTGAGAGTTAATAGCTTTCTTTGAGAATCTGAAGACAGTATGCTGAAAGTCAATACATTTCAACATTTAGACCAAGAGAACAAATGATGGCCAAGAGAAGCACAGTTTCATGCAAGGAAGCAGTCTCTAACAATTCAGGGTGTTCCACAATGTTCCAGTACATCAGTAAGAGGCATGGTGAGTTAGTTTCCTTTTAATGGGAGAATTGAAACAGAAGCTGTAAGACTGTCTGTCTGAACTGTCACGTGAGTAACTGCTATAGTAGAAGGTGAGGTTAGATGATTTAAGGTCTTTTCCATGACTCATTTGTTCAGATGAGGCACCCATGCCACCCTCACCCTTCAGCCCACCTATGACTCAAATAAAATTTTAATTCAAGGGTTTGACTATGAATCCAATTCCCCATATACAATTTATGGATCTTTAAACTCCTAAGTTTATTGGTAGAAAATTCTGCTCTCCTTCTCCAGGAATATGTAGATTTGAATGGAGGTTAACCTCTTTCTCCCTTAAAGGGAGACTATTATGTGAAGAGTGTTGTGTGAAACTTCCAAAAGTTCTCCCAGTTGTCCACAGGCTCCAAGTCAGGCTGATATACATAACCAGTTAGTACTCATTCAAAGAACGTGGCACCTCAAAACGTCTTCATGGTTAAGTAAGCCAAAAACTTTATGGGCACAAGTATACCAGGCTGATGAAATCACCCCAGAACACCTCCAAGTCCTATTACCGTGGTTTATCAAAGTAAGTGTGGCAAAGTGATTGGCTAAGACATCCCTGAGCTTCTGTCAATTATCTAGTAAGCTACACAGAAACGCAGCTACTCCAATTTTATCACTGGTTGTCTTCTAAGATTTGTCTGTGAAGTAGAAGTGAAATAATGCACAACAACAAAACCAAAGATTATCAGAGTAGGAAGGGAGCTCAGAGCTCATTAACCCAGTTCCCTACTTCACTCCACAAAGACGTAAACTAGACGCAGAGCTAAGACAAGGAGTCAGACACACATGATACATTGAGGAAGCACTGTTCAGGAAAAGTCTAGTGAAGCAGTATAGGGAAGAGCAAAGTGCTGAGCAAGGATGTGACCTCAGGAAAAATCTAGTATTAGTCTAAAGGGCTTCACTCTGGGTGTGAGTCCCCTGGGGTGGAGGACCAGCTGTCCGATCAGCAGTGGGTAATGTTAGCGAATGGGACATATGCGAGCTGTTAGCTGGTGGTGCTCACTACAGCCACGGGATGGGCACTCTGGCCCAGTGATGGGAATCTGGGCTGGTCAGTGTCTACACTGTACCTCCTTGGCCAAAGCAGTCTCTATTAGGAGTAGGAGTCAGATCCAAGAATAAGCAATTCAAAGACTAACTCTATCCGCTGCCCCCTCCTGGGTGGCCTTGTGCATGAAAGTTCAGCTGGGAAAATAAAATTTCTCAGAAATACAAGATAGTGAGGCATTGATCAAAGGATGGTGAATGGGATGGATAGACAGATAGATAGATGTCTGTGTCATTATGTCTATATCTAGAGAGCAGGGCTAAAATGGACCATGGGCTAAAATGAAGTTATAAGAAAGCACACATTACATGGCAGAGAGACTCTTGGTAGACAAAATGATTGAGTGAAGAATGCGGGGTCTAAGCCACCGGAGAAGCAAGCAGACACACAGACAGTATCTATGGCAAAGCTCTACAATTAAGTTCTTCCTATGAAGTTAGAGTTCCATGAGTTGGTAGCTGAGGGAACATGCTGTCCACGAGAGTAGGACAGACATCAAGACTTGGACTCAGCTACGGGCAGGAGCAAGAAGCCCAGCAGCTGCAGACAGTGTGCAGAGAGCCTGGGGGCTAAGGAAGGATGGTGAGCACAGAATTACAGCCTGGGAATGAGTGGGAGCCTGCCACGTGCACCAGGAGGATGGGGACAGTCAGCACGGGTGAGAAAGGACAGCCTCAGGAAACCAGAAGTCAGGATTCATGACAAGGGCATGATACCGGCCAAAGCAGGATCAGGCAGGCGCACAGTGCTGCCTAGCCAAGGGGGCCAAGGAGACGTGTGGCAGAGGGACAGCAGGGGCAAGACTGGAAGCGCAGGGAAACACCAGGACTCGCAGCAGACTGCCCATGCGGGCCTCTTCTTGGCCAGGGCTCTTTTTATCCCTTCTCATTTGCCCCAGAGGAGCAGCCTGTGCCTGCAGATGGCAGAGTAGTGAGGGACTTGAAAAGGTGGGGACCCATGGACACACTGAGGGCAGAGGAAAGGTCTCAGATCAGTCTGGGACGAGAAGCCTATTCAGGGAACCAGCCTTGCAGGCCTTGGAAGACTCTGGGTGGGAATTTGCACCTGAATCTCTAGAGGTCCAGGCAGCTCCTCTTACTGTTTGCTGAATGTGCAAATAGTCACAAGTATGGATCTTAAAAATGATTAAAAAGAGCAAAGCTCCTATAGGGAAAACACACTATTAATCTTGAAAGTTCCCTTTCACTGCTTTTTTATGATTGCTCTTCGCCAATAAAACATGACATTGTGGTTTTGTTTATTTTAGCATATTACAGTTTGATAAAGCCCTAAATCCTTACACCAAATATATTCTTCAATGTCAAAAGGGCATGCAAAGAAATGTTTCCTAAAGAAAGATTTATCTTTTATCTAACGGTGATGATTTAGCTAGTGCTGATCTCTTCATCCTCTTTTCCATTTAAAAAAAAAAAGTTGAACAAAATTACCTTTCTTGGAATAACAGCCTCTTTTAAAACCTGACTGCTTTGTCATTACCTCTGTAATCTCCTTTGGAGATCATGGGCTATTCATTTTCTCCCTGACTCCAATTTGCCTTTTGATATTTTTCTTTGGTCTGTTCAAACAGGCCCCGATTGCCCAGCTCATCAGAGTGAGCCCTCAGTGCAGCGAGCACCCACTGACACGGCGTCACCCGCAGCCCGTCAGCCAGCGCTCCGCCGGCTCTGGGGCCCCGCCACACACTGCAAAGGAGCTTTGAAAAGGGTCCTAGCTCTTCTCGTTAAAGTTTTCTCTAGCTCTTATCCCTGTGACATCTTTTATCTACATAACATGTCAGAGGCTGCAGCTTCATGTTAAAAAAAAAAAAAAGCAGCTACTGAACCTTTAAATAAAAAAGGAAAACCTGAGAAAAGGCTGGAAACGCGCCATAATTACCTGTGGGTCCTCAGGCCCCATGTTCAGCCGTGAGCAGGGTTCCCTGCATGAAGGGCCTGGATGGGGTGAGGGGCCTGAAACTCACGCACAGAGCTTTGTGTGCCCAGAGAGAGTGCCTTGCCCACGCTGCACCAAGTTGCCATGTGGATGGCAGCCCCTCTGGCTTCTTAGTGGGGACTTGTGCAGGTGGCGTCGGGCCGATGGGTGGCCATATTGTCACTGTGTTTTTCTTTGGTTATCTTTTCTTTCATTTGCCCATGTGATTTCACCTGCGCTGTGCCCTGTGGGAAGCTGGGCAGTCCTTGCACAGCCCTGGTTCAGAGGAAGCGCTGCACATGGAAGAAATCCCACACTCCTCTCCCTCTCCTCTTATAATCCCCCTCTCAAAGAAATTTCTTTTGAACGGTGTTTAATCAGCAAAGTGGATCCAAGCGCAGCGCCTCAGTCCTTAACTAGATTTTGAATGTGCAACCACATCCCAAGTCATTAGCGACAAGAAAGCTGTGCTGCCAAGCATGGCTTCCACTCCAGGGGAGGGGCCTGTCCCGGAGCAAGGTCCAGGACCCAGCAATTGGCTTTTTCTTTTCTGTTAAGCATTATTGATCTCAGGAAGAACTGAAGGCCTATTGAAAAAAAGCTGGGAATCAGCCCAACCTACTAATTTATGTATTATTTATGGACTTAAAAGAAGTGTAGACTCCCAGCCATAAAGAAAAATGAATTTGTGTACAAGAACTGTCACTGTATACAATTCCGACATAAGGAGCAGCTCCCACAGGAACGCAGAATCTCCTGGGGGGAGACTGGGACATTCAGTGGAAGCAATGTAGAGTTTTAGATCAGACAGCACCACCTCTACATGGGGCCTGGAGCAGTTCCAAGACCTCTCCAGTTTTCTCACCTCTAAAATGGAGAAAAATATCAACTCTCAGGGTTGTTGTGATAATTAAAAGGGAAAAGTAATGGATGAATTTCAAAGTGGTTACAAATGACTGTTGCAAGTACCCTGTGTGGGGAGGGGCATGTGTCCAACTCCTGGACTCCTTGCCACAGAATAGTTGTCTTTCCTGACCGCAGGCCCCTGGGAAGAGGCAGCCCACACGGCACTAACAGGCTCTTCCATCTTTTTCCCAAAAACACAGAAGAAGAAATATCTGTTCCACTAATTTAGGGCACATCTCTCACTCTCTTTTCTGAAAAACATACATCTGGCTCAATCCTTCACCTACCATATAGCAAGATACTGTTTTTCCTTAAATACCACATCAGTGGAGGTGCCAACAGCCAAAGCCACACAGCGTTCCTTTCCTGCCTGCTCTCATCTGTCCCAGTACTGAGCCCAGAGATGGCTCCCCCTCTTCACTACGCCCAGAGCCCAGGTGCAGAGCCGGGTACCTGACCTACTGCTCAGGAAAAGGGCAGCACAGAGGCTGGTCTCTGAGCCAAGGGCGACTTGCTAAGCCTGGGAATTGCAAAACAAGAAGTGAACCGGGGTCTAAGGACACAAGCTTGTCCCCCGGGGCAACATGGCCTGCACGCCTGCAATGGACCCTGCGCGGGCATGGATACCCCTGCGCTGGGGTATCCAGCAGACCTGACAACTGCTGCTCACTAGAACCCCTGTCTCAGCCTCACTGAGGAGGGTTCTTCTGATCTTGAGAATATGCTCAAGCAGCATCGGGGAAAGCCAGGAGCCAGAGAATTTATGCCCTGACCAGTGATGGATGAGTATTGGTGAATCAGCTCCAGCTCCTTCCACACACGTGCGTGTGTGTGTGTGTGTGTGTGTGTGTGTGTGTGTGTGTGTGTGTGTGTGTGTTTCCCATCCCTGCTATTGGAATCACTCAGGGGAAGTCCTAGCTGAGTCCCGGGGTGCCTTCAGTGGTGACTGGCTTTCACACACCCCTCGCCGCTTCCTTCCCTTCCAGGTCTCTTCCCCACTCCCCTGCTGCAGCCTCCAGGAGTGACCTCCCAGATAAAATACGTGCACTCAGGTCCTTGTGTTGGGAGATGCCTTGGGAGCATTACTTTGAATGTTTAATTTTACTCTGAGGTCTCCTGTGTTGTATTTACCTCCTTGACTGGTCTGGGGCTGCCTTACCACAATTCATTCTTGAATGCCATCCCATATTTTGTGCTTTGCCTGGGTGCATATAAAATTCAGTGATACATGAGATAAGACAGATGTAGATTCTGGAGACACAGCAGCAAGAAAAACTGACAAAAACAGAGCTCTTGTTAAAGAGTCATACTATCATCTTTAAAGCAAACTTAACCTTGATCATTTTCTATCAAGTCAGTTTTATATGGGCTCTTGTCAATGAGTCAATGATCAATTATTGAGCACTTGTATGTGTAGAATATGCTGCTAGACACCGAGGATGATACAAAGAGCAAGACACAGTTCCTCCCCAGGAAGTTTAAAAGTGAACTAGGGAAACAAAACCTGTGTACTTAAAAATAACTCAGAAAGCACAGTGGCATGCAAAAATACTAAATGGACCCCATGTGACTTTACATTTCAAGGAACAGTAGAATAAATTTAATTTCTAGACAGCTCATCAAAGAGTTCTGAGTTTTATTCCCTTTGCTAACTGCAAAGCAAATGGTTTTCCATCAGAGGAGTCCTAGGCCAGCACTGCAATATAAGAGGAAGCATCAACACCAGAGCTTCTTCAAATGAAATACACAATTGCCTCTAATGTACTTCTCTCAGAAAATACTTTAGCAATCTGTCAAACTGTCCATACAAGGTATTTAACTTCTGAATCTCCACCAATAGAGTTACTTCTTTGCATGCAGTGTGTATCAATAGGTTAGAGATCTCTTCTTTGTATACAAACATGTTTTCTAAGAGTAAACCAAATTTAGACTCATCCCTCAAAGCGAAGGAAGTGAAAGACAAGATAAACAGATGGGATTACATCAAAATAAAAAGTTTCTGTACAGCAAAAGAGACATTAACCAAAACTAACAGACACCCTACCAACTGGGAAAAGATTTTTGCACACAATACATCTGATAAAGGACTGATAACAAAAATTTACAAGGAACTCACACAACTCAAC